>JALLPE010002781.1:0-10412 GCA_036940025.1 Conticribra weissflogii
TTGTACCCCAAAGATGTCTGACATATAGTGGTTCAAAATAGTTTTTCACTGGTACACTAAAAATACAAGGAGCACTAACATCCCACATGAAAGAGAACGACACAACAATATTTTCACTAACTTCTGCCCCGCCAGGACTTGCCATCAACAGGATTTATTACTTTTCGTCTTTGAAACCTTGTTCGGTTTCTCTCCAGTAGGTACTATAGTTGCCAGAATCCGATCGAATCCAGCGAAATGCCATTGCACGTCACTGCACAACATCATCCTCCGTTGCAATCGAATCCTCTCTTTGACACGATGCGTTCAAGAAACACGCCACGGCTACGCTCCGTCCGCGATCGCACCCCGCACAAAATCACAATTCCATCATTTCGCCTTCATTTCCACCAAGCAAAACCATGAAATTGTCTCCCGCCGCCGTCGAAACCGCCGTGCTCCCTTCCCCGATTCTTCGGCGCTCCACCAGAAAGGCGGCGCTCGAAGCCAACGCTAAAATTCTCACGCCCAAACGCGGCAATACCCTTCGTGCCTCGAGATCCGCCCATGCCACCCCCACCCGAAATAAATCTGGAAGCTCCAAGCGCTTGCAAGACAGGGACGATGACTCCGCCGAAAATTGCGCGGGATCAATCGACCTGAGAACCCCTCCGGCCCGTCGTCTCTTCGACGAAACGTACGGCGCCACGAAGTCGTCTCCCGCCGCCATCGACGCCGACGCGCCCTCTCCTTCGAATCTCCATCGCTCCAAACGAAGAACGGCCCGCGAAGTCATCGAACGAGCTCGCTCGCCCCGTCGCGACGCCACCCCGGCCCGAAACGCGATTGCCCGCCCCGCCCGGCGTCTCTCGGGCGGCCCGCATTCCGCCGAAACGACGAATCTTCCCCGATTGTCCTCTGGCAGAAGCGGGACGCCGAGACCGGCGCGCACCGGCTCCTTCGCCACTCAGCCCGATCGTCCCGCCGCCGCGCCGAGGAGTCCCTCGGCACCATCCCGAACGCCACGACGCGTTTTTTCCGCGGTCAAACCGGAATTTCCCGCCGTGGACGAACGCAAGCCTCTGGGCAACACCGCTGTACTTCGACGGTCATCCGGTCTGAAAGACGATGGAAATCTCCCACAGTTTCGGTATGCTCGTGGGTACTCGAAGAGACTCAAGAGGCTTGTGGCCCAATGGAAATACAATTGGGGAGCTAAGAAACGATCGTTCTTTGAAAACGGTGGGGATGTCATGGTAATGATGTTTCATAGAAGATACGATGGAAAGGTATTGGAAGTCAGGCTGGCATGCACCGTTGAACGAGGTTGGATTCACGGACGGCTTCTCTCGAGGAAGACTTATCATCCCCAACGCCATTCCTTCACCTTTGGTGCTTATATTATATGATTTGATGAGCGTCGAATGCCGAAATTGTATGCAGTATTTAGTATTCAGTATTCACTATGCCATTGCGTTTGAATGAGAATGAAAATATTTTGGTAGGCAATGGATATGGAATATGCGAATTTCCTAGGTTGCCAATTGTTTGTAAATCAAAATATAACTGTGTCATCTACACCATTCACTGATGTCATCTAAGAACTCTAGGCTGCTTATAGTTGTTGGCAATAAAATTGGTGTAGATCTAATGTTATGACTTCTTTCAGTGTAGGAGTGTTAATGGAAGTTGCACAGTAAACATTGTGACTTGAGTTGTATTTTATTGTATTCCATGATAATATGTTTCCATAATTTCTCTGTTTTGATCTTCTCTTCCCAACAAAAAGAAGTAATATAGCTATGTTGCCTTGGTTAGAATAATTTTTCCAACTCTGTCAAAGCCAAAACTTCAATGCAATACCCAAATATCTGGCAAAATAACCTCAGATGTAAGCTGCTTCTCATTGTGGACGTATTGCATCTCTGACTCAATCACTTGTCTTGAATTAAAAGTAATATAACTCATGGTAATATCACACTAAAAACGAAACTCATCTTTTATTTTGTTTCCATTATTTTCTCTGTTTGGATTTATAATATCTAGAGAGCAAAGGAAAACAAGAGTTAACTTCAAAGTAAGTTTCCTGAATACACTACACTTCACAAAATCAAGTGTAATGATGACAGTACTATTTGCCATAATCTTACATTGTTTTACCAAATGCTGGGTGAAACAAATATTCTAAAAGAAGGAACAAACTAATGAAAATGACTATTTGAAAAGGTTCTTAAATTGAAAATAAATATTACACTAATACAACTGGTCATTATTGTCACTCTAAGCACCAATCATCATGCGAAAGAAAACAATCATGTCCAAATATGACTGATGTCAAACACCTGATATATGTTATTCCAGGTTGGTAAATATATGATCAGGTATATGAGAATGTGTTGCAAGCCCTTTTTTAAGTGTCATAATTAACTATCATTTTTTATTCTCCTCAAACTCTGGAACTGATTTGTCACAAGATATGGTCATTCTAGGTTTGCAGTTACCATTGTTTTATCATGTTATTTTTTTATATTCCATGGCATTATTTTTCCAACATTTCTTTGTTTTGATCTTTTCTCCCCAACAAAAAGAAGTTATATAGCTATGTTTCCTTGTTTGGAATAATTTTTCCAACTCTGTCAAAGCCAAAACTTCAATGCAATACCCAAATATCTGGCAAAATAACCTCAGATGTAAGCTGCTTCTCATTGTGGACGTATTGCATCTCTGACTCAATCACTTGTCTTGAATTAAAAGTAATATAACTCATGGTAATATCACACTAAAATTAAAACACATCTTTTATTTTGTTTTCATTATTATTTTCTTAGTTTGGATTTTCATTCTCTAGAGAGAAAATAGGAACAAGATAGCTTCTAAATAAGATTCCTGAATCCAAAATATAACATACTTCCAAAATAATAATGAGTAAGGATGACAAGCACTCTATATTTCATACCCTTACAATGTTTCAACAAATGTATGGTGAAACAAAGATGCACATATAAGGAACAAATTAATGAAAAAGACACTTAACAATGGTTTTTAAAATAATACTACAATAGAACAAAAAGAATAAACTAATGCAAAGGGTCATTGCTGTTGCAATAACCACCAATCAACAGGCAATTGAAAATAAATATGTTTAAATCTAATTTGATTCAACAACAGATCACAACAGTATACACTGATGCTGCAATCCCATTTCAAGGAAACCCATGGCTTCTAATCCACATTTGATAACGAAACTATTGTCACTTGTCACAATCTACAAAATATCCCAGGGGCAGCAAGGAGGTAATGAAAAACATGTTGGATTAAAAAATTTAATTGATTGATTCATTTATCAATTGTTTACAGAACTGTCATCTTGTAAAAATTCATGTATACTTTATTAGTTTTGAATATGCTCTTCTGGGTTATTTCTGCATCATGTGAAATCAAATCAAATCACGGGGACCATCTGAAGGTGTGTTGCAGTAGGACTGTGTGATTTGGTTTTTCAGTGAATAGATAGAAGTGACCACGGTGGTGGTGGTAGTGATGGTGGGTTTTGATGCAATGGCAATCCTCATTTTTGATAATATAAAACCCTGGAAATTGCACAGAAGATCATGTTTAGGTAAGCCTATTACAAAATTGAATGCATTTGTAGCATGTGCACAATTACTCATATTAATCTTGTAGTTCCTGAAAAGGTGAGGTTGTGTTGAATCAAGCACTGCAAGGTACAAGATGTAACGATGTTATTAGTCATCAAACAATGACTCATTCTTTGGTTAGCGGTGTAACTATATTTGTTTGGATTGGCTGTGGATGTTCTGGAGTATGGTACCCAGATCAAAACGGAAGAATGACAATCATGTAGGAGTATACATTTATCATGAAAGTTCCACCAATTGATCCTACACTGAACTCTCTATTCAATAACTGAGTTTGGGTCGTCAACTATTTTGATAGTAATGGAATACATAATGTAGTGACTCCTGCCTGTACTTGTACCATGACCTACTATCATTTTTTTTCGTCGTGTATATAATAATATTATTCTGTGCCTTTTTTGGTTGTGGCGCCAAAATCAAATATCAATTTCCACGTAGGAACCAGATATAGAGTGAGTATCATATCATATGCAGATCTTTTGATTTTCACGGGACCGGGGACCGCGAGTGCCCGCAATCTCCTTTTACCTTTCAATCATTGTTCTGTATGGCATTGTCACCAATGCGATCCTTCTCTCTTCGCGTTATCTCGTTTGCTCCCCACCATGTCGAACGCCGAATCGAACGAGGCATCCCAGCGAGCCAAGCGAGCTACCCCCGACACCGACGCGGTTCGTTTGCCATGGACGCCATGTCCTCCAATATTCCATCCTGACAAACGACTTCGTTCCAATGGTGATTTGGAAAGGACAATGACGTCGGATGCCGCCGCCGCCACTGCCACCGCCTCCCTCGCCGATTCCATTACCACCTCCACTACCACTCCCTTTGACGCGTCCCAATCCACGGAATTCTTCACCGCCCGCCACGCCGCCCAACTCCGCCTGTCCTCCGCCCGTCGAACCTCCCGCGAATGCGCCGCATCGTTGAAAGCGGCGCGCGATCGATTCGTTCGCTCGCAAGTGGAAGTGCGAGAGGCGCGGGAGTTTTTCGAGGGCGTGGAACGACGGTGGGGCGTGGTCGACGTGGATGCGGAAGCGGAATCGGAATCGGAGGCGACCTCTTCTGTTGCCGTTTCGGACTCCTTCGGGGCGTCTCGAGCGTTGGAGCTGGAATCCTCCGATGGGAATTCTTCCTCTCGCACTCCGTCTCCGTCTTTGTCTTTGTCTGCGACTTCGTCTCTCGTTCGCATCGACAACGACTACGCTGTCGACAAGTCGTCGATCGAAGCGCACGATGGAACTCCAGAAGCGGATCAGAATCGTGGTACTCCGCGTCCGCGATACGTAGTTCGAAATGCCGGCGACGTCATCGTCCATGGGACGTATCGCCTTTGCCAACATGGGAATGATGATCGCACCAATGGCGGCGGCGGACATTCCCCCAACGATGCTGTGGCTGTGCCATGCTACGTTTCCTCCATTGGCCCGATTCCATGTCCACGGCAACAACTTCGCGACGTCTGCCTCTTTCGAAAGGATGGCTACGGCGACAAAGTCCGATGGTGCCTCGCTCTCGTTCCTCGCGTGCCGATGGTCACGGGCGATGACCCGACGACGATGAACGACCGACGACACGGATGGGACTTCGCCCTGGCCTACATTTACTACTGGGTGGAAATCCCCATTGTTGCCGAGAACGCCCGCGAGCCGCCGGTGGATGGATGGAGGGCGTGTCACGGTCGAGGCCCGCCTCCGAGGGTGGAACCGGCGGGAGGCGGGGATGGAGATGGGGACGGCCGTTCGGGAGGGTGGTGGACGCGCCTTCGCCGGTGTGTGGAAACGTGGATTGAAGAGGCCGGGGAGGTGTGATTCGTGGAGCGCCGTCGACTGTCGACTGTGGAAGGGACAGCGTTTCCGCGGGAAGGAAGGAGGGTCTTGTTCCGTGGATCGACATTCACCATTCGGCCAATCTCTTTGTTTTGTGTTACGCCCGGATAAGGAATGGAAACGTGGATTTTCTATGCGATAATTTCACGCATTCGTCACCATAATATTTATTTGAAACATTTCGTGAAACTACGGGAGACTTACTAATATATGGGAAACGATTGCAGAAATAGTCATACTTTCCTCTTGACGAAGCTACATATTGATATTGGAAAAGGATTGCAGAAATATAATGTAATAACACGAGGCTCTTGCAAACGAATCATTCATATTCCCCCGAAAAAAAGACAAGTGTTGCATCCATTGATTCGCATCGGTGAGTGCCTTCCTTGCGAGAATCATTTTCCTCGTTGGCAGAACCAGAAACTCGTTAGATGAAACCCCGAACTATTTTCATCCGCAGAACAATTTTGCGTGTAAAAGACAATCACGAAGCAGAGAACCGTCATACAATAGAAGGAATAAATCAAAGATCGTCAACTTCTTTGGACCCTGCGGCAATCCCCGGCAGCAAGTCTCCAAAATCAGATAATTCGGACATGACCGATCTGAAGCAGCGAGGGGGAACGATCGCGGTACGGTACGAAATGAAAAAGTCAGTTTCATGACAACATCCATTCCTCAAAGCAAATGCTTCGACGAACAACACTCACATGTTCCCAAATGACATTCTGGTTCCGTCGTCCAAAACATTATCCAAATCCGTCAAATCCCTAGACATAAAAGACAGCAAAGACCCCCTAGGCTTCCCATCCTTATCCTGCATCGACCCCCTCGCGACTCCCGAAAGAGTGGCGAGCCTCGGATCAATCGCCTTCCTAATCTTCTTGGGTCCTCCCCCACCCCCTTGACCATGACTCATCGTCTTGACTTCCAACGTCGTCCCAGGAAAGTAAGCAAAATCGTTAATGGAGTTATTATTGCTGTAATTCCCTCCCGACCTCGACACGCGGCCGGATTCGGACAATCGCCGAGAGTACTTTTTGCGATTTTCGGGATTTTGCTTCATGTCCTCTTCCATAATCTCGTTGATGGAATTGCCGATGCTCATGAGATCCATTGTATCAACCGAGCGGAATGATGGACGAACGTCGAGATCGTCGACGGACCGGAAGGATTGTCGATCTCCCGTGTCGACGGATTTGAAAGTGCCGCGAGCGATATCGAGAGTGTTGAGAGTTCGGATGCTTTGGCGATCGCCGCCTCCGTTCTTGTCGCCGATGCTTGTCGGGACTTCGAAGCACCCGATGGTGCCGTTGTTGTCGATTCCGGAGGGATTGCCGGAACGTTTGCTATTTGAGGACTTTCCGCGATCGGAACCACCGGACCTTGAGGGAACCGCGTACTCATCATCGTGTGACAAGAATTCTTGAAGAGAGGCTTGATATTCTTCGATGTTGAATTCTTCGGATTTTGCATTTCCCCTTCGTCTTGAACCTCCACCGCCGTCTTGTGGGCCAATGTTAATATCTTCATTGTCCCCCATTCCCCTTCTGGACAAGATGCCGCTCATGCCATTCTTCATGCCGCCACTGGCTCTCGCGGAATGGGAACTTAGAGCAGTCTCGGGCATGTTGTTGTTGATGTTGACGTTGCTGTTGTTGACACTATTGTTCCCACCCCCGCCGCTTCCTCCATCGTAGCCACCACTGTTTCCTCCTTCTTGACGAAGCATGCGCAAACGGTTCAAATAATTTTGAGCGGCATCCGGATCGGGTGTTCCTTGATTGTTTCGGTCTTGATGACGATCGTCGTATCCTCCCCCGCCCCCGCTATTGTTTGAACCGTTGTCCCCGCCTCCCATAGAGGGGCTGTACATCATGTTTCCGTTTCCGTTGATGTTGCCTTGTCCATATCCACCACTGCCACTCGAATTCTTGGAAGTGAAGTTCGCAGGTAGGGTAGACCTCTTGTTTACCATGTTTATTAACCATTCCGTGTTCAGATCGTCGTCGCTATTTTGATTCATGCCACGGCCACTATTTTTATTCGGCAATGGCATACTCATACGATTATTCCTTTCTTGACGAGTGCTTTCCTGTTGTTGCTGCTGCTGTACCAACTTTTGATATTCTCTGAGAACCGTTTCTTCCCCGAGATAGGGTGCCGGACCGGAAGAGAAGCCAATATCCGGAAGGGAGGATCGTTTGGGCCCCCGTCCCCCTCCGTGATTGAGTGATTTGGAGAGATTGTTCGTGTTGGCACTATTACGGATTCGATTGAGGTTATTATTATTCAAGTTGTCGAGGTCATCATTTTTTATGTTGATGTCGTCGTAACCGCGATTTCCGGCCATGTTGGACATGCCTCCATCCTGCATTCCCATTTGTCGTCTCATCATTTGCTGTTGCTGTTGCTTGAGCAGCCTTTGAATTTCGGCTTCGATTAGGTCGTCTTCGTCATTCATGTTGTACATATCATTGTAATTGTTATTTCTACCTCCTCCTACATTATTCATGTTGCCCATATTGATGTTGTGGTTGTTACCAAATGGCCTGTCTCGATTATTACGGCCGCTGGTTGCAGGAAGGGGGATTGGTTCAAAGGTCTCTTGACATAGGCCCATGGCCAGAGCAGCATTCATAGTTTCGGTCATGTCATCGTTGATGTTGTTAAAATTGCCATTACCGGCAGCCATTCCCATGTTATTCATGCCACCTTGTCTGTCATTCCCTCTGGATCTGCCGTGGTTGTTGCCCCCACTGCCCATCATTTCGTTTCCATATTGATGCATATCATCCATGAGTTGCTGTTGGTTCATCATGAGATCATTTTGGTCGAATTGATTTCCGCCGCTCATCATGCCGATTCCATTGTCATTTCCCCCTCTTCTTCCGGAGACTCTGCTTCCGCCTCCGCCTCTCATGCCCATGGAATCCATGCCTTGGAAGTCGTCAAAGCCGTCAAGTTTGATGTTCCCCCCCATGTTGTCATTATGGCGCCCTCCGCCCCGCATGTTGTCATAGCCCCCTCCGCCTCTGCCTCCCATGGAATTCAAATTGTTCATATTCCCCATTCCATTGAAATTGTCATTCATGCCCATATTATTCATGCCCCTATTATTCATGGCCATGCCCATGTTGTTCATGCCCATATTTCCCATTCCATGGCCCCCCATGCCCCCCAAAGTCTGCATCATGGCCAACTGGTTCTGCCTCTCCTCGTACTCCTCCGCCACCTTCTTCGCCCGATCCACCAGCGTCGTGTAATCCTGCGGACACGCCTCCCCGTTGGCCGTGACCGTCTTGACCAACGCGGCCACCGCCTCGTTCGCTGCGCCGTTCCTCTCGCGCAGACACTGCGAGGCCTTCTCCCTGGCTTTTTTGTCGCCCACGTCGTACCAGAGCGTGGTGGTGTTGCCGCTGCTGCCGCCGTTATTATTATTATTATTATGGTTATTATTATTGTTATTGTTGCTATTGTTGCTGTTGCCGTGGTTGTCGTTCTGGTTTGTCTTGCAGTCGTCCTCGTCGTCATTCTCGTTGTCCCTGTCCCTGCCCCCTCCCACGACGGGCATCCCATCCTCCCCCACCTCCATCTTGGCCAAAAACCTCCCCGGCGGATCCATCGCCCGCCACTCCTTGACCACGTCCCTCGCCACAGCGGGCTTGTCGCTCTTGCTGGCGGCCAGGTAGCGCAGTTTGTGCGTGGCGACGAGTTTGCGGAATTTCACGTTGCCGGGATGGGCGTTGGTGCCGCCGCCGCGGCCGCAGAGGATGTCGTTGGGGCCGGGGTGGGTGATGTTGGTGAGGGGGTAGGCCGGGTCGGATAAGGGGGGGTTGGGGGTGGACATGGTGCGTTTGTGTAGGTGTGTGTAGGTGTGTGTATGTGTGTAGGTCAGATTTGGTAGAGGTCAATTGGCTCGATCAATATCCTAGTGTGGTACTAAAAGAGTCAGGATGATGTGATTGATGGGGCTAATGAAAGCAAGGGAAGATGTGTGTCAGGAGCATGTTAGTTAAAACAGTGACGAAAAATATATAAATAATGGGCTATATATTCTTTACGTCACACCTCTTGATTCAAAATGAGTTGTACTTCTGTTTGTTTGTTTGTTTGTTTGTTTGTTTGTTTGTTTGTTGGGAGTGTGTCAAGTGAAATTCTGATTGCTGAGAGATACGTACGATACGATACCTTTCCTATTATTTCCATAGAACGGAAAAAAGCGAATTGAGTTCTGCCTCCATCTTTCACCGTGTTTGATTTTAAGTCAAATGTTGTACATTTTACTATCAAAAGAGGCAAATCAAACCAAATCAATCTCCTATTATTCTTAAAACATCGTGTAATCAATTGATATGTTTGGATTCCTCGACGTTGCCATTGTGGTAGTGTAGTGCTTGCTAGAAAGGTGATGTAGAGAGGAAAATTAGAAAAAGTAACAAAAATAACACTCCCTCGGACAGTGTTACACCTTGTTTTACGTTACAAAGAGAGTTAATGAAATTGCGAGAGAGAGACAGAAGAGACAAAGACTGCCAAAACAACTTTTATAAAAATAGAGATTCAGCTGTGCAGGAAATGACTTCTTGCTCAGTGACCTCGTTCCCATTCTCTAGATGGACGAGGAATCTCCTAACAGGCCAAGCGATTTACAAGACATAACATTATACAACACTGCAGACACAGTACATTATATTCATAAAGCGGCTTTTCAGGATGGCGCACAAACCCATAGGGCTTATCGAGGCAATTGAAATCTGTCAGTGAAAAAATATATCATAGCAAATTATATCATACGCAAGAAGAATAAAGTTTTCTTGTGTATGAATGATATCTCGTGTTATCAGAATTCCAGTTTGCAGTGTCAAACTTCTTCAAAAATATTCCCAGAGCGAAATGCAGTATTAAATTACGTAAATTTCAACGAGTATTGCAATATCTG
>JALLPE010002785.1:0-10184 GCA_036940025.1 Conticribra weissflogii
CCATCGCATCTGATCACATTGACACCATCCTTCATATGAAGATTTTACAAGGGAATAGCAGACATTATATTTCCTCCTATAGGAGTGTTTTTATCCAATGCATGAATTTTGTGTGCTGGGCTTACATGATGACAAGAATTCATGCAGGAATTAAAAAGAACAGGTCTTTTTGTCTGAAATGCAATATGGAATGCTTAATGTGATCACTATGTATCAACACTATTATATGGGAACCCTTACCTCTATTCAAGTACAATAGTTACAATAAAATATCATAGGGATACAAAAAGTAGTAGCAAATAAAAAAGGTTACCCCACTACTATACTCACCTCAACAAAAGCAACTAACAATGATTCTCTCATCCAACCAATATCTTTTTCATGAAACAAATCAATGAAACAAACTTCATAAATTAATGTTTCTTGTTCTGCAATATGAAATTGAAGTAACTGAGCAATCTATTCACAAAAAGAACTAACCTGTAAGCGATGGGGGGAAGTGATAACAACAAGATGAAATTTCTAAATCCATTCAATAAATTCATCCATTGCAACAAAATATCAATAAAAAGTTAAGTAAGAGCAATGATATGATTGTAATATGCAAGCTTGAAAAATTACAATTGAAATGATGATCAATAACAAAGACAGAATTGTGTGTATTATCTGAATTTTTACTTCTTTTGATAATTCTTTCATGATGTACAACAATATTCATATCTTTATGCAAAAAAAATCAAAGGTTGAGGAGAAGGGTCATCTTTGATGGAGAAGGTCAAACTGTTGCAGAGGTTTGGTTGGGGAAGCAAGGATTGGTTGATTATGGTAGGAGTGGGCTGAGGAAATAGGGTGATGTGGTCTGCATGACACAAGCCTGGCACCAATGGTATCAGTCCCTGTAGGCAAGAAAGTGGTGGTAGGAAACTTCAGTATATTTGTTAAGATGGTGTTGTTGGATGGAATTGAGATGGGCACAGTTCATTGTAGACATCAAAACAGCAGATGCTGTGTGAAACAATGCCTAGACAATGCTGGCAGTCAATGTTGATTGGGAATGTTGGAGACAAATGGGCGTGGAAGAAGGAGAAATAGAGGAGGTTGGCCTCCTCTTTCCATGTGCTGACAACATAGCCGGACATGAAGAAGTTTGGAGGTTGGCCATCAAGTGGGAGATTCTGATAATGTCTGAGGGAGGAAGACTCAAACTTGTCCAAGGTGTTGGATGGGTATGTGTGGCCTGAGATTGGGATGGGAAAGTTGATCAACTGTACAGGGGTGAAGGCATGAAAGATGGATTTGTCATCAGAGTCATCAGAAACATGAATTATGTAAATGAAGAGGTGTCTTGATTTGTGGGTGCCATCACAGCAGGGTGGAACTGGTTTGCAAGGTAATGGTAATGCAAGGCATGTGTGGACAGTCCAATATTAGTTGGATCATCATGGGAAGAATCAAAGAAACAGGTGATGCAGTTGGTGATGTCTTGGATTGAGCCTGAGGAGAGGTTGAATGTGACACAAGGACTATACAAGCAATGGATGTGTTTGGGGGAGGATAGAAGGAAGTTGGTCTTGAGGTTAACATTAGTTGGGTTGGAAAGGTAAATGTTTGGTAGAATAAGGAGGGCACTGGAGAAGATGAGGTAGTTTGTGCCCAACTGTGCTGATGTCAAGGGGCATGGAAAATGGTGTTCCTGTCATACCCATTGACAAAGGGTGTTGACATTTTTACAAAGAGGCAATCAGTCCAACAGAAGGAAGTGTAGATGACTTGGATGAGGTGAAAACAGGAGACATTTCCAGATATGGCATATTATCAGTGCCAAGTTAATCAGCAAACTAGATTGTTGTAGCAAATCATTGCTTATGGATTGGGGTGAAGGTGGCTTAGCAACTCCAAAGGAAAATGAGATCATTGTTGGTGAGGTTTGCTTGGAGTAAATCAATTATGATGCTTTCATTAGACATGAACACAATGTGGCAGAGTGCATTGTTGTTGTCACAAGGAATTGAGTCTTGGGGGTAGGTCAAGGGTGGGTGATGGTTGGTTCACTGAAAGTGGTGTGTGGAAGATTTTGTGGAAAGGGAAGGATATGGTTGGGCAGAACAAGGCCCAAGAGACAATTAGGACAGGAAAACAATGGAATGGCAGTGGTTATGTAGCAAATTATTTTATTCTTATGTTGTCACACATGAATTAGGGAATATCACTATTATTAACTGTGATAGATAACTATCACAGTCATTTTTGGTCACAGTTATAATTGGTGATAGTTGACTATCACAGTTATTATTGGTGATAGTTAACAATCATAGTTATTATTGGTAATAGTTAACTGTTGCCACTACTATGTGATTGTATATATCACTATACTCAATGATGATGATAATTAACTATCACCCTTATTATTGGTAGTAGTTAACTGTCACAGTTGATATTTGGGATAGTTAACTATCACCATTGTTGTTAGTCTGTGACCATGTATTTGACATCTCTACTATTGTCAAAACAATATTGCCAATCCAGTATCTTCCTGGTAGAGATCCAAAGCAGATGAAGTTGATGCTTGTGGTAAAACATGTGATAGTGTTAATGAAAAAAAAACAAAGGGGAGGAGAGGCCAATGAGCAATCAGGGTGAGTGAAGGATGGTGGGGTTGCATCAGGTGTTGAGACCATGAGGTGATGTAGTGAAAAGGCCAAGATAGGATTGCTGGTGAGTTTCAGATGTGGTGATTGGCCCATATGGTGAAGAGGCCTGAGTTTGATGCCATGGTCCAATTTGTTTGATAAGAGTTGAGTTGTAACATGGCTCCCAATGGAAAGAAGCCACCATGATTAAGTGGTTGAGTTCCTGTTATTTGCAGATGGTGAAGGTTGCAAGAAGTATGCAATGTCTGGTAGTTGGGGTAACCACAGCAATATGATTCAATAGGGGATACAGCATTGACTGTGTTTGGTGAAGCATATCCTCTGTGTAATAACCTGAGAAGACAATGAAGATTGTGGAACTGTCCTTAAGGGGTAGTTTCCATTTACATTCAAGGGAGGCTGCTTAGGGGAGAGCCCATTGGAAAATTTGAAGGAACCTGCACAAGGTGATGTGTCATAAATTTAGCAGGAGTCAATGATAGTAACAGACAATGCCACCCTACTTGATGCAGGTAAAGAAATTATCATTGGGACTTATTGTATTCCCAAAAGGGTCAGGATACTGACCCACCAAAGGGAGAGAATGGTATGAAGGAGTTCCAAGGGAGAGGATGTATGTATACTGTGAGGTATCACAATTGGTAATAAAAAGTCAACACTTTGCCTAGAATCCCTGCAAGGAGGAGAAGTTGCTTGAAGTTGGATCCATGGAGACAACAGCACCACTGGTACATGGTGTCTACATTTGCAATCACTTGGATGATGACAACAATGCTGTGTCATGTAGCTTGGAATGATTGGGGTTGATGTTTGTAAAGTTTACTTCAAAAGCAGGGGGAGCCTCTATTGGTGATGTTGAGTGCTTTGATGGATGTACCACAGGTTAGACCAACAATAGATGCTGGAACATCAAAGAAGTATATGGCAAGGGCAACCAGCAGTATGTCAAAGGAATAGGACAAAGATGGGCAATGCTGTGACATGGTTGTGTTTGGAAAAGGGCAGAATTGTGAGAGATGATCACATGGTGCCAGGGTGGCAAATGAGATGTGGTCTGTGATGTCAGCAGGTGATGAATGTGGTGAGGAATATGGATGTTGGCAGTCACAAGAGATGGTAATAGCCCAAGACAAAAGCATGATGAAATCCCAAGGGCAATGGAGTGGGGCATATAGATAGTTGAGGGCAGTGATGTTTTGGATATTCTAGTCACCCTCATGAGTCACAATGCATGGGTTTCATTCATTATAGTAACTCATTGCTTTTTGGTGTTGTAAAAATAAACAGTCTTAATCTGGTAAAAGTATTGAGTAAATACTCGCTCCTTAGTTGGTTCATAAAAAGAAGGAGTCTTGCATGTAACAGACATTTTGAGTCTAATAAATACTCAGTTGGAAAGAGGTGAAAAAAGGAGCAATGAGTTTGTGACAAAAATATTAATACTCCCAATGCTGTATGGAAAAATAGTGAGGAAAAGATATACTTTGTAAAAAATAAAGACATAGTGACATTAGAATATATGACAAAGAAGACTCTCTCTTCTTGTACTACTCTGAATATGGAATATTCAAAGCTTGTATAATCTAGAACTGTGGTTGACTTATCATAGATCCAATGTTGTAGGCACACATGTGCATAGCAAACTGTACTAGGAAAATTTTACATACATGATATATTATGATGATGATTAGTTAGTATGTACAAGCGAAAATATGACATATTGAAAGTGTTATGTGCATCTGTTGATTCAGGTTTGATTGATGAGTACAATCATTAGTTCTATTGGTTCATCTTTTCAAGATAGAATCATTTGATGGAGATTCATGCCCCTTCTCCTTTTTGTCTCCTTTCCTAGATTATGGCAATCTTTGTGAGGAGGTGGATGTCTTACAGTAAAATTGATGTTGAATATCATGTAAGCATTATTGACTATCACAGTTTACAGATCTGGTGCTGTAGGGATATATGTTTACAACAAACAGTATGAGAATTATACATACATGAAATGTTATGATGACAATTTGTATGACTCATTGCAAATGTAGTGTGCATCTGGTGATTCAGGTTTGATTATTGAGTGTGATCATTAGTACTATTAGCTTATCACTTCAAGACCTTTTGAATCCTATTGACTATCCCAAGAAAGAATATCACAATAAGATTCTTCAAATGACAGTATATCAGCACTACAGAGAGATCAAGTCACTTGCCAAGCCTCCACCTATGAATATTCTCACTGTGTCATAAGTGTTGATCCAATCCTGTTCAGAAAATTGTAGAATGGCCACCAGCAGAAGTCAAAGTGAGTCTCCTCCTAGACTCAGAGAATCACCATTATATCCAATCACTAGATGAACAAGAAACTCCAATCTATCACCAGGAGTGTATATTTTACTGTCCCCAAAACATGCATTAGCAAACACAGACCCACCAAAATGAAAAGGAAAGACAAAAAATGGCCATGAAGGGGGGTTGAAAATTTGTTGGTTGGGAAAGAACAAAAGATGTCAATATGCAGAAAAAGAGAGGAACTGATGCAATGGTTGACTTTGTTATTGAAAAATACAACACTAATCTGAGTGCTCATACTGCAATGTTATGTTTCTGATGGGCAAGCAGGGGCATCTCCATTAAAGATGTGTCTAGATGGAGGGGTTCCAAATGATTTGTCTGGGATCCTTCTATTTGCATTTGAAACTTATATACATATCAAACAGATCACTAGAGAGTCTGAAAATAACACTGGAAATCTTCTCTCAGCTTGTGTCAACAAAACAATGAGTAATGTTAGCAACACATGCAGACTTTTTGACTGACTTCTTCATGAGATTACAATGACTTGTGATTTCATGGCTACATTGAAGAATGAGGGTGGAGATGGATGGACCACATTTAACAGCATACTCATGAGGTTTAATGAACTTGACTTTACAAACAAGATTATTGGAGAAAATGAGGTGGCAATGCTAAATGTTTGTAATGAGTTGAAAACATGATTCTAAATCTGGACCAAACTACATGTCATCTGAATTGGGATGATGAAAAAAGAGGCAGTCAGTCATCAGTGGTATTATGGATTGAGGGCTTCCTGTACATGGTTTTGTGTCATTGATATGATCCCAATCAATAACATTGATAGCATGAAGCAATGATAGCATTGATATGGAAATGGAGGATGATAGTGGATATGATCTGGACAGTGACAACAAGGATGGTGCTGCACAGCAAATACATAACTTAATAGGATAGAATAGAATTGTTTTTTTTGCTGGATAACATCATCAAATCTTACAATCAAACACAATCACACACAATCACTCTTGCACACAGTAGAAGTGATCAACATCTTTGACCTTTGGTTAGGTTGGCAAACATGAAACATGAATGGTGGACATCATGACTATGGTCATACCTCAGTCATAAAAGTGGAAATCTCATGGTTTTGTGAATCAAGTCTCTGCAAAAAGAACAAGATTTGTAGTAGATGGTCATGACTCAAATTAAGTCTGTAACACAAGCTTGCTACCATGGTAATGATTGAGTCTTTCATCAGTTTTCAAAGTTTGAAGTATCTATGTTGAAGCATAGCCTCAGCATTGTAAGCATGATGTGTCATAGTATATCATTGGATGATGAAAGGTAATGAAGAATGTCATAGCATTGCATTGAATGTCATAGTATTAGAAGATGTTAGAGAATAACACAGTACAGTATGATATAGATTGTCTTAACATAGGACATCTGTTTCAGTATGTTTAAATACATAAAATGGTTGCTAAATATCATAGCACCACAGTCTAACAAAAAACAATCCTTACAATGACTTCTACTTCTGAAATCATCCATTCTGGCAATGTGGAAGGGTGTACCAAAAGTTGAGAATACCCCCAGTAATAAATAAATTCCTTATAACAAAAGGATGAAGCTATTAAACACTTTTTATTTGTGGTGTTTTTGATGGCAACATGAGCAGCAAAAAGCAATGGCTGTTACACTAGTCTCAACCAACATCTCCCCACACTGTTTCTGTCAATATAGCCATCTAACTTGTTGATAACAGTATTATTGCCACATAGAAGGGGTGAGAGCATAATAATTGGTCCTGTTTGAACTATCATCCACTGTGATTGGTCTTGTTCAGATACAATCCCATCAATGTCTATGATAATGACAACAGCAACAATAAACATTGATTCATGAGAAATTCCCTTGATTGGTTTGTCAGAGAGGATTCAAATGGCAACTTTGCTGGTACTGCCTTTGATGCTGAGGATAATGTTTTGGCCAAAGGAGAGGGGGTGAGGAAGGGGGTATTGGATAGAAAGATTATGGAGCTAAGCCCTGGGGACCAGGTAGCTGTAGTATAGGACCAAATGTTGGTTGTAGATCACATTTGACTCTACTATTCATTACAAAAATGTTGTGATATACTCATACAATGTAAGATGTCATAGATTTAAAAGGATTGTTGCATGGAATGTTGTTTAGGATGTTGTAGCAAAGAGTGAAATGTTGTAGCATAGTGTCAAATTCTGCAACAGAATAAGAAATGTCAAGATGTAGCTTTGATATTAATAATATGTTCTAAGCAAACATGGTTCATATTGTACAATAATAAGTGGTTTCAACAATTCATTAGTAAAATTCAAAATACAATTATATTGTTTCTCCAAAAAGTGACTTAAGCAAGTATATTCGAGAGATACAATCTGTTTGCTGTTGTCATACCTTAGGGCATTGAATTTAGCATGTCAAAACCACCCAAGATTTCCAATTTGAGAAGAAGGTTCTTTGTCATTTGCCCACTGAGTTGTCTCAGATTGGTCTTTGTATGATTTTGTTTGTAGGTAAGTTACAAATATATTTCTGATCTTATGAGAATGACTAATTTGGCTCCTGTAGTTTCATTTTATTCCATATTCTCTACCTCAAATTTGTATTTTTGTGGTCTGGGCACTAAGCAACATCAGGGTATAAAAATGTGGATTTATTTATTCCAACATTATTTTTAAATACCAAGTGGCAACATTGGACAAGATCACATGTGATGTGTCAACAGTGCTGAACAATTCTACAACAAAGCCACTTCAATAATATTACCACATCCTGACTATCTCTGACATAATACCTTCCTTATTGTTCTCAGAATGATGAATCCAAGGTAGATCTGAATCAACATTAGAAATACAGACAGTAATTATCTACAGCATAGATGTAGCACAACCATGTTGTGGCATCATGACAGGATTGGCCATTGTTGTTGTTGTTGTTGCATCATCATTCATGGCTTGGGTGCAATATGCTTGATACAGGGTACAATTGTCTAGTGTGGAAATTTAGAAAAGAGAAAACTTATTGATGGGGTGTGACAAAGTAATAGTTCAACAGGGCAATAAATGGAAACCAATTTAGAAATGTAACCATTTGGACTACTTGGACTACTGTTTAATTGGCCCTGGTTTGTATGGTGGATCAATAGTGAGAGTTCACTTTTGCCAAAGACTAATTTAAATGTTTTAAAAGACTTATGAATAAAGGGGGAAATCATCAGCATCAGAAAATAACTATGTAAGTATTTTCAATTATTAATTTGGAAAAGTAATAGGGTGTCTTTGAATTTATCTTACTTGAACCTTTATATCATCTCCTGTCAAATTTTGTTGTCCAAATCAGGTACAAATCTATTGAATCATTCAATGACGTTTGCACCTGCAAAATCATATACCAAGGAAGTATGCTGTTAAGCAAATATATAACAAGAACAATTCAAGTTTGCTTTGACATTATTCATAGGTATTTTAGATGCTGATTTTCTGAAAGTATAAATCTATTCATTCTCTAACAAAAGGAAAAACTGTAAAAATCCGAATTCTTATTTCTAAAGAATTAGCTTACAAAAATGTATTTACTCAATAGAAACCAAACCCATTGCACTTTTACAATAAATGGTAACCACATTAGTAGATTTCTTCAAAAGTACCAGATTTCAGTGCAAAGCACACTACTTTCATGCATTCATTTTTTCATTTGCATGCTCTGCTCAACTTTTCCTAAAGAAGTCAAAAACTCAATAAAATACTCATAGTGTCGGAACATTTTGGCCTCAATCTCTGGTACTTACCACATACATGGAATGACCATTCAACACAGTCCCATTCCCAAAGCATGCATCCAAGATTTGAGGATTTTCAGTAATTTTTTCCACAACAATTCAGAAATTCAAATGGTTCCTAACATGTCACCAACATGTCACCAACATGTCACCAACATGTCACCAACATGTCACCAACATTTCAAACTGATTAATTGATAATATCTTTGAATGACAGAAAGTACTTCAAATGATGTTTGAGGAAGAACTGAATTAGATGGTACATAATAGTAAATGTTGATTACCTTGATTATCCCTTGTCAAGTAAGCCTGTCTTTTTAACTGAATATTTTGAAAGAAAGTTTTTTAGATTGAAATATCTAGTACCTACATAACAGCAATGCCATACATCATGTCTTAGCCTCTGGTTTTCTTTTATTTCATCTATTTCACCAATTTCTCTGGGACGAATCTTTGCAGTATTGCTATATCTAGTCCAAGGGCTTTATTGTTAGATTTTTATATGAAATTTGACACATTTACTCTAATAATCTTGTTGCAGAAAATAATTTGAAACAGTTTTGGGTATTTGTATTGATTTTTTTGTATTATCTTTGGATTGATCATCTTAGCAATGTTATTGCAAAACATTGACAGATGGTTCACATTAATGCAACATTTTAATTTTCCAACTACATAAGGGGGGCTGAAAAAACAATTCCTGTGGGAACAAATCTTAGGTAAAATAGAGTGTCCATGCAGACACCCAAATTTGCTCTGCTCCTGCTTATGTCTCAAAGTTCCTCCAGGGTTTTCAGCAGTCATTTGAGACCTTACAACTTTGCCACTCCAATGAGCAAATTTGAAGGACCATCAAGGACAGGGGATGGATAATTTGTCCAAATTTGGTAAATTTGCTTAAACTTGAGCAAACGGTAGCATACGGAATTCCTATACAAGACCATCTTTGTCCTGTTTTTGTGGGGCCATGAGTGGAAGTGTGTATCATCCCCACAAAAATCTTAATTTCCCCAGAACTTCCATGAAGCTAGTAGTTTTCTCATGTAAACTAGTTCAATTTTAATTTTTTCACAAAGGAGAGAACAAATACCACAAGTTTTTCATGTTAAGTTGGATTATTTTAATTTTACTAAAGTGACTGTCCAAAAACGATGCTCCTTGTCCAATACCTAAAGTATCCACCATCATCCCAAAACAACCAAGTTGTCCCCTGCTCCTATCTCCACCCATGGAGAAGCTGGCCCATTGAACACCATAACTGCCTTGCCCATGATGATAACTCCAACACAATCCCCATTGCAACAGTCTGGGCAGCAGTCACAGTCTTGGCCCAGAAGAGGTGTTTCATGATTCCTTTTCCTCTGCAGATGACAACAATGATGACAACAATGATGACAACAATGATGACAACAATGATGACA
>JALLPE010002790.1:3415-18790 GCA_036940025.1 Conticribra weissflogii
GTTGGTCGTCCCCGGCTCAGAAGCGGCGGGGTTAATTGTATTATTTGAATTTGAAAAAATATTTGTCACGGCGTTTGATCTGTTGGAAACGCAGGTTGCCGCATTCGCCAAATTGGAACCATTGCCGTTGCTGGAATCACTGCTACGATTGCGCGGTACGCTGGAAGGATTGGCATTTTCAATTTCAAATTGAGCGGTTCCCCCGCCAAGAATACTTCTGCGGCTCGGATCATTCTCGCGATGGCCCTCGCCGTCGAGAACCAGCCGAGGGGATCCATCCGCATTTCTCACGACGCGGTACCGAGATCGAATGGTGGGCGGCGCACCGGATAAATTATTGGCACTTGTCACGACGTGGTTGGATGGCAACGCTGACGGCCCTGATAACGACGATGGCGACGAAACTGCCGACGAATCAGGTCCATCCGAGGTCCCTTCGTTGACTGCTTCGCCAACGATCTCTGTTGCTGTGCCGTCGTCCTCGTCATTTGCTGAGGTATTGGCCGAGGCAACGGTGTGCGCATGGGTGGTGCCTGCGACGCTAGAAGGGCCGCAGATGTCATCACCACCAATGGAGTTGATGTCGTTATCGTCCGTCGTGGCGGTGCTCGGTATTGCCGTCGCAGTCGCCGTCTCCGCCTCCGCCGCTGCTGATGATGATTCTGGATGAACAGTGGTCATGATGAACAGTGTCGAAAAAAGTTTTGATTACGAAAACCGCCGATTTACAATATTCAACCGGATTCCGGATTGTGACTGAAAACCACTTAAGGCGGAAGAGTTGGGGTTAAAATAATCTAGAGGGTTAAGTAATTTGTAATATAAAAGGGTGTATCAGTGTAGAGCGAAGTTTGACAATTTCACCCGTTTTTGAAGTATCGAGCGTGATCTAATCTTACTATTTTACCAGTAAAGCAATCACACAAAATATTTGGAATTTTCAACACCAAATTTGAATCACCACAAATGGAGATTAAATGATGTAGGATCTAGTCCTCTCTTTCTCCCCTATTTGTGTTCTGCCTGTTTCTTGTCATCATTGTCATTGCTTGGCATGATCTACCACATGTGTCAGAGAAAAATAATAATGATTGGTCATCACAATGACTCAATGATGAAAGATGACACTGCAAATCCTGCCTCCCCCTCTGCCCACCCATCCATATCATCATCTCCTCATTTCTTTCAATGGCCCTGCCAGCAGTGATAACAATGGCAGCACTCTTGGCTGGCCCAGACATCCACAACAATCAAAACTTGAATTCTCCTCTGATTAGTACAACTTTGGACCTTGTCTCCTCATCATTATCCAATAATGTTGATATTGTACAAGGATAAGACCATAATGACAATGATGATAGTGACAACAATCACCCACCCATGATTTTTGAATCAAGCAAATGTTGTGGATCCTAAATTTGCCACTGATTACTGTTAGGGAATGTAGTGACCATGTATTGCAGGTTCAATAATGGATAACTCTGGAAAGTGGGTGGAGAAGGCATTGAACATACTCCTTAAATTTCTACAAAGAGACTAATAGTTTTTCTTTAGGAAGAAAAAGGGATGAAGGGGATTTTTAGGGTTTAGAGGAGGAAGGTGCTTCCATGGAGAATTTTGACAATCAACCTGAAAAGGGAACCATATTATTTACCTTTGTTAAATGTTACAAACATCTTACCTCCTTGTAAAAATTGATAACTGTATTTCAAAATTTTTTCAATGTTATGATTTTCTGGGCATGGTGGCAGGAGAGGGGTGCTGGATCACATGCTGATTTATCATTATCTATCTCACCTGTGATTGATTACTATTTACTGATCAAATAAATACAAATAAGCTTCCAAAAATCTTTTGGAAGAAAAACAATTTTTAGTGTGATTCCACAGTCAAAGTCAGAAAAGCAAAGTTCATCACAGTAATTGATTTCCACACTGAATATGTCTTTTGAGGCAGATTTAAAATATACATGAAATAAAATTCCATTGCAACACAGACACACCTGGGTCCCCTTTGGTAATGAAATAATAATTTCAAGTAAACTTATGAATTATGATCACAAGCAGTACCCTCCCCCTTTAGAAGCACAAACTCCAACTAAAAATTGAAAACAATGGCTGGTGAATAGCTCAATTTTATGCAAAATACATACTGGACTACAAGCAAATCCCTAGTAAGGATTAAAATCAGTGGGGGGTCAGGATACAAATGCCATGCACTGTGACAAGCAAGAAATAACTTGTAACCAACAATGTACAAGGGGGCTCATCACAGCCAATTGAACCCAGTAGCATGTCAAAGTTGACATTGCCATTTGTCTTGGTTGTTCAAACCTCACTATCTTTTTCTGAACTGACATTGACCAGCACCTCATCCTCATTGGAAGCAACAGCCTCCACAGAGGTCAATGATGATCTTCTAAAACATTGACTAGTGTCTAGGATTTAGGAATGCAAAATGATTTTACACTACTTCTTAAGAAGGTCCACATGGTAATGTAAAATGAGTTCATTGTGTTATCATTTTGTCCCAAACTTACAATACCCTTGTACAAGGCCATGTTACTGGGTGTCAGATTTGTAGAAGAAATGGCATTGATTTTTTACCTTAAAGACTAATTTTGTAGTATTTAAAATGTCTAAAATGTCAATGAAGATCCTTGAAGGGGTAGATGAAATTAAATTAGGCCTGACACTCACAAATGGGTGTTTGTTGTTCTCAATATGTCAGGCTATTACTGATAAGAACACTCCTTGAAATATTTCCTTGACAGGGCAAAGTAATTTTGCACTAACTTCAATATCAAAGCAAGGAAAATTGGAGGAATGTCAAGTATTACTTTCGATGATATTTTAATTCATTTCACATCCTTTCATGAGACCCATTCAATATAATTTTAGATTGCATAAATCAAACACAGCATTAAGGCTGAGAACTGCTTGTAAAATTGACTTGGATGGCTTGGAAATAGAGACATTACACAATAATGAAAAATACAAGTAATATGTGAAGCATAACCAGTGTCCAATCTTTGTTGAATCAACAAAATATTCAACAGAGGGAAGCAGGATTCAGAGAACACAATTGATTTCTTAAATAAAATGTTGGTTGATGGGGCTGCAGATGTTCAAAAAGCATGAGCCATATTATGTGAATATTTTTCTTCTACCATAATTTGCCATGGTGGTGATAACTTTCTATTTGTTTGTACAAAGTGAACCAGTGAAGATATATGTATGTTATTTGTTGCACCTTTACTGTTACAACTCTTCCTCACATTTTTCTAAGATTTCATTCCAAACACTTGGATCCTTTACAACATGTTGACAACACATCCAATTCCTCCATTCATGCTCCTTTTTATTTCTCATTCTCTGCTTTTCAACAAGAGCAAGAATGGCTTATTGCAAGGAGCTAGAACCAGATTTGTAATTTTGTTTCATTCTAAGAAATTTCTTATATGACAGCTGCAATTTTTGAGAGCAATGATACATTATCCTGTTGTTGAGAGCTGGTTGCAAAATGGATCCTCCGAAAATGAAGAATTTTTAGGGCAATTTGTTGTCTGTTGTGGGAAGATTTTCCAGCCTTGAAACTACCATTTTGTTGTGATTCCAAAATTCTTGCAATCTTAGAATTTTTCCAGTGTAAAGAACAAATGATATGATTCTTGACTCTTTGATGTCACTTGATACTGAGTAACTATTTGGTCCTTTGGCCTCCATTCTAATGAATGAGTGTGAAACTAAATTGGAAGACATGAGTGGAGAAAGTGGCAAGGAAATGTGTTATGAAAAGTCATTTTTGTTTACCTTGTTTGTTAGTTTTACAATGGTTCGTCATTTTATAAGCAATCCTCATATTGTTGAAAATGATCTAACTCTAATTTTGATAGTGTCTTAGTCTGGGTACAAGATAGAACATAGGTTGGTTTTCCCTGCATTGGCTCATCACTGCTTCTGGATATTTTTGCTGGTGTTGCAAATTGAAGTAATGGAAATATGAGTTGTGCCATGGAGCAAGTTCTTAAAAATTTATATTCCCCCCCTTTTCCCAACAAGAGAGTCAACAAAACTGCTAATGAGAAGATACATCATTAATATCTACTGGAGAGGGAAGGAAATCAAAGATTTTGATGATTGGATGAGGCTTCATTTTTGCAAGCATCACTGACAGTTCATTACTCTTGAGGAATTGGTAGGCAAATAAATTGCTCAGTATCAATTGTATGGATTCCCTTTCCATATGTCTGGGATTTGTTGCTTGTCATACTACCTCAACAAGTTTTGAATTGGGTCCAAAAAGGATCAACCAATGTCAAATAGGATGTTTGTGAAAAAGCTCTAACCAATGTAAATCTGGTTTTTCACACATCTACAATTAGGTGATACACATTCTAAAATCGAAACAAAGATGATCAAAAATTTCATCAAAAAAGTGGTGATAAACCATTGAGTGAGTTTTAACCATAATTTCATGTTTTTTACTAATTTCAAAATTTGCTACTTAGATGTTTGATCCCAAGCTATACAATTGGGTTGTTGTTATTAATTTCCTGATAGAGTCCAATAGTACTTGTGAGTTTGTGAGCTTGGCCAAGGATTTTTAGAAGAATAATTCCACAAAGATGAGTTTATGATCAAGTATAATATTTAAAATTGCAAGTGTATTTTCCAAATGATAGGTGAAAATTATTTTTTTCCTGTTAATCATTATTTGAAATGGATTATACTGTATGGTGAACCATGAATGATGAATATTGTTTATGGATGATATTAGGTTCTGCTCCATGAGACTTACCGTCATTACAATGAAGAAAGGAAGTAAAACGTTGGCAATGATGAAACCAAATTTGGACAAAGAAATGCAAGTGTATCATTAGGTTATAATGGAAAATTTGCAGCCAATTTTCTGCTTCCGTTTATGACTTCCCTCCTCCCCAAACTCATTTGACATTGCTCATTCAATGTTCCACGGTTCAAATTTGTTGCTAAGTTTAGGACTCAAAATTTAGTTTGCACAATAATTTTTTCACTTAATTGGAGCATGCTAATTGAAACAACAACGTGATCAAGTTTGAAATTTGTGATATTCCACACCATCTGATCACTGGAACAATTTTCTCTTTTCTAATGAGAATCCAAGTAACACTCTATGAAACTTGGCTTAATGTGTCAACATATGATGTGGAGTTAGATGAGGTTTAATCAATCAACCTTGTCTCATGAAATTAATCATCCTTCAATAATTCAATAATATTGTACATTTTAGTGTTGCAGTTTTTAGTTAGTCATCTGTTGCCCTTTGCTACAGAGTTTTGTGACCTTATGAGATAAAAAGAGAGTCACAAATCACCCAGACTTGTGGGACCAAAATCCAAAAATTCGAAGTTTGAGGCCCATCAAAAAATTTCCAAATGGAATGAATTGATCAAAAGAATTGTGCTTATCAGTTTGATATTGGTATTTGTACAATTGTGAAAGACCCTTTTTTAAGGTTCTATTTGACCCTCTCTTTTTTATTCCCATCAAACTCTGTAACTGTTTTTACAAATATAGTTGTGCAGCTTGTTTGACAGGGTGTTCAAATCTCCTTTGATTGGTGTGTGAAAGCGCCTATCAATCAAGGTAGAACCCAAGATATGTTTTTTTCTTTCAACCCAATCATTAATTTTTTCCACTTGGCCATTGATGACAACTCACACTTCTGTAACATTGCCACAGTTCTTTTATATCAAAATATTATTTCACAACACAAAATTATAACAATCCATGGATTTACCTCCATTCCAGACAATCATCCCTTTTTCTTAATCTCCTTCTATGATAAAGACCCACAGGGCTTTTTTCAAGGATTTCCCTGCTGCTGAAATCATTTTGCAACAGCAACCGCCCATGCTGTGATATTGATCCATGGCTTCAAATCACCATTTTAGCATCTCAATCAACACAATGACTAAACAAGCAACACAGGGAAGCAAGAGGATGACGAATAATAGTATTAGATAAAAATTTTAAAATCAATGCATGCAGTAAATTCTTTACTATGATGTCATAAAGCAATAATTTGCCACATTTTATTATTTTTGTTATGTGTGCTCTGTTGGGTGATTTTACATCAAACCATGTCATGGAGGCATTCTCAAGGTGTGTTGGGGTTTCCCTAAGAGCAGGCAGCAATGTCCATGGTGGTGGTTGTTTTTGAAAGCATTATTGAAAATTGGAAATTTCATTGTTGACTGAATCAGGTACTTGTGCAAAAATAGTCATCTACAGGAAATATACCAATCAAGCAAGTTTCCTATATAATCTGGTAGGGGATATACAATACTGCCACAGATATTGTGGATCAAATGGTATCATTTTGACCAAATTTTTTGTGCAGCTGAATTTGGTACTTTTTGTTTACTCTTAATCTCGCAACTCTATGGTTGAATCAATGCAACTGCATGGTTGATAGTCTAGCTTGATCTGTAAATTAACAACTTTGACTCTATGTAGTTTTATGAAAATGCTCCCAATCCCAGTCTTAAAGTGCATGAATTGTAGTTAGGACAAGTGAACATGTTTCAAAAGTGTTTTCATTTTGGGTTTCATGGTGGCATTCTTGAGATCATTTTTTGCATCATGACAAAAAAGCCATTATGAATTCACAGATAACATGAACATTATGTTGCAACATCATTTTTTGAGCTCTGAATTTCAAATTGAGCCCTATCTTTTTACTTGAGATTGTACTTCACTCAACTGCATTGAGAGATTGCACCTTTCTTTAAGGAGATTTTGCATTAACTGGCCTTGGAAGATCAACCCTGCACTTAGCACATGTTTGTCATCCAGAAATGAATCATTTTGTGGTGCCTGCTTGTTGTTTGTTGTAGATCACCTTTAGCCCAACCTGCACCTATGGCAATTTTTCTCTACTTCTTTAATGCCTTATCAGTTGTTGTACTCATTATCACCATTTTATGTAAGTTGGAATAGTCATGTGTGACAATTCCATTCTAACTTGAACTTTATATTTTTTAGATTATTCCCGTGAATCCGTTGTAGCCAAGTTGCATGTTTACATCATTATTAGAGACAGTGCTGCGTGATGCCAGATATGCCAGATTGTCCGTCTGTCTGCGGCAAATCACCAAAAATAATGTTTAAAAATAATACATGAAATGACTGTATGTTATTGAATCACTATATAATATGAAATAAAACACTCTCCAGTAGTTGCAAGTACTACCATCCAATCGTTTACTGTACTGATGCTCTTTCGACAACATCATTACATCAACTATGAGAAATTTAAAGTTATCTTAATGAGTGAATGTGATTTGCAAGTTTTATTTTAATCGTTATGATGCGCTTGTTTTCAAAGTTTGATAACGTATTGATATAATTTAGTTTAAGGCTAGAAAATACAACGTGATATAACTTTGCATGACGTCCACATGAATTATTTTTGATGTATCGTACACATGACGATTGATTATCATCATATCTGTGCATGTTGTGATTGACAACTCTGACAAAAACAAACCCCTTCCCATCATTTCATGAAGTTTTATTTTTGCTTGCCATATTATTATTGTACTCTATTATTTACAT
Organism: Conticribra weissflogii; assembly: GCA_036940025.1. NCBI lineage: Eukaryota > Bacillariophyta > Thalassiosirophyceae > Thalassiosirales > Thalassiosiraceae > Conticribra > Conticribra weissflogii. The sequence goes on from JALLPE010002790.1 coordinate 11,017, forward strand.
GCCCCACCATCTGAATCTGCGTCCATGGAAAAAGCCTCGGATCGCAACTAATACCAACTTCATATTACTACATCAATACACTGATAGTGCAACTAAACAGTAGTAAAATATACAATCACTCTGCAAATAAACAATAGCATTATCATCATCATGAACCGAGCCTACATCTCATCCGCCACTAGGATCACGCGGCGCCTTCGCGTCGGCAGACGATGCCTTTCCCTTTCCTCGCCGTCGGCGTCGTCGTCTCGCGTGGCATCTATGTCGTCCTCCCACGCCTCCCTCGCCGCTGCGGCGAGCGACGAGAACGCCCGTGCTGCCGGTAACGCGATCGCGGCGGCGGCGGCTGCCGGGATGGCGGTCGCGGCGCTGGGTTTGGCAGGCGGACTGGCCCATCAAGGCGGCGTTATTCGAAATGGCAATCATGAGAACAGTCCCGTGATGTCAGGAACACCGTCCATTGCCTCTGCCTCTGCATCTCCCTCGGCTTCTTCATTTTCTTCCGCCGCCGCCACTTCTAGTGGCACTGCCATGTGCGACTTCCGAAGCGACGTTCCCTTTCAGAGCGCCGGGTACAACTTCAAATACGAACAACCCGACGGAGAAATCGAAGAAGACGACGAGACGAAGGCGACGTCCTTTCAAACCATTTCCCACGCGCAGATCGAAAGGGAATTGCGAGCGCAACACGAAGAATCCGCCAAGGAATTGATCCTGCCCGGAGAAGGGAGATCGGCTCGTGCCTTCCGCGTGGCGATGGAACACGAGCTGTTCAACTGCTTTTACGACGACGAAGACGGCGTCGCGGAAGAAGAGGACGACGAAGAGGGCGGCTTGCAGAGGCGACAGGACGGAGGAGCCGATCGAGACGCGGTCTCGTCCAACGCGCTAGTGGGAAATTTCGTCTCCTTTGCGCCCATGAGCGATTCGACCGTGATGGAGCCTCGCATTAAGATCACCACGCGGCGGACTCATCGCAGATCCGGCGCTGCTCATCACGACCCTCAACAACAACAACAACAACAGCAACAACAACAACAACAACAAGAACTGAAACGAACACGTCCTCAACAACAGCAACAACAACAACATACAGAACAAGACGAACTGCTACTCGCGACCTCCCTCAATGACCTCCCCGCCAAAGGCGGCTACACCTTCCCCCGCACCAATCAAGAAAAACTCCAGTCCCAAACCAAGGTCCCCCAACGAATCCACACCGTACGCTCCAACGCCCTCGGCCAAAATCAAGTCTACACCAAGCAAATGTACTTCTACCAATCCTCCTCCGTCCGCGACACGGTCAAAGCCAAATTCCGACTCTTCGCCCTCCCATCCTCCGAAAGGCTCGGGAAGGAAATGGCCTTTTTGCTGGGGACCGAACTGAATTGCATCGACGTCGGCGCCTTCACGGACGGAGAAACGAGCGTCAAGATACAGGATCACGTCCGCGGGAAAAACGTCTTCGTGGTCTGCACGACCACGTCGACCAATGCCATCATGGAGTTGCTCTTGACGATTTCGGCGTTGAGACGCGGTTCGGCCAAGAGGATCTGCGCGGTCATTCCCTATTACGGTTATTCGAGGCAGGATCGGAGGACGGGGATGAAGAGGGAGCCGATCGCCGCGGCGGATATGGCCAAGTTGTTGGAGGAGATGGGGGTGGATAGCGTCATCTGTATGGATTTGCACAATCCGCTCTTGAAGGGGTTTTTTAGTCCCAGGTGTCCGGTGGATCACATCATTCCGGGACCTGTGGCGGCGGCGTATTTTTACGAGGAGTTGTTTTTGGGCGGACACGGCGGGGATGTTGAGGAGGGGGTGGAGGCAGAGACAGAGAAGGAAGTGGATGATCACCACGAAAATGATGGTGATCAAGTGAAAGAGAAGGCAAAGGAGGAACCAAAAGTGAGTTTATGCGCGATTACCGGTGATGTTGCTTGTTGGCCACTTGTATCATGTCGTTCTTCTTCATGGAAATATTCTACACAACTGCTTCATTTCACAACATTCATTTCATTTCCAAAACACCGTTGCAGATCACTGTCGTAGCAGCCCACGAGAATCAAGTGTATCGCGCCAACGGATTCCGAAATGCATTGCAAAAACTATCGGGAAGAGAAGATATCGGCGTGGCTTTCATCAGCAATACCAGGGCCTTGAAGGTGCACACCATGTCCAACACTCCGGCCTTGGTGGGAGATGTCGCGGGTAGAAAATGCATCATCGTGAGTCTCGTGTTTTCGCAACGAAAGGTCATTTCCAAAGTAGATCTTCCCGCGGCCCTCTCGTGCTCACTTTTCAACGAATACTTTCATTCGATCTATATTGCAGGTGGACGACATTATCAACACGGGAGGAACCATGAGAAGCGCCATCAACATGCTCCACGAAGCCGGAGCCGAAAGCATATACGCCTGGGCCACACACGGTGTCATCCAAAACCCCGAAATCGACACACCTCAAAAGATTCAAGAAATGCCAGGACTCGAATATCTTCTCATCAGCAATTCCGTGACAATCGATCGGGAATTGCCATCGAAGATTCGATTGTTGAGCGTGGCGCCTTTACTGGCGGAAGCAGTGGCACGCGCTCTTCATAATGAGTCTATTAGTAGGATGATGGATGTGAGCGAGGGGAGGGCGAGAGTGGTGACTTCGAATAAATAAGTATGAAGGAGATCATCGCAATAATCGTTAAGTGACAAGATACTGGGAGATTTTCGCCTTTCAGGCATTACGCTTTAACTTAAGGCTAGTATACAATAAATATTTTCCGTGAAATTCAAGTACAGCTAGGCTGTATCAACAATGCATTTGTGAGTCAATTTTGAATGAAAAAAGTCATTGCCCTATACTCTCTCGATTGTACCCTGGAATGATCAATTTCCTGAAGTTTCCGACGTCTTGGGCCTTCCCGGACCACGATTTTCTGTCTTCCTCGGTCGTCCCCTACCTCGTTTCACAACATTCACCTCGTCGCTAGCATTGGATGCTTGCACCTTTCTCGGCCGCCCTCGCCCTCTCTTCTGCCCCTCCGCAGCATGTTTTCCAGACGCCGGTCTCGCTCTCTTTGGCGGCAAAGACGTTGTAGGCCGATTCCTTTTTACGGGAGTTCCTTTTCCCTCCCTCCATCTAGCTGCCAACAGCCGCATGACTTCGGCAACGAAGTAGATGTAGTCGAGTTCGCCGGTCGTATGACACTTACCATGATTGGACACGTCGATGCTGGACTCGATCAGTTCGCGTTCGTGGTCGAACTCCAAACCATATTCGTGTCTTGTGACATCGTACGAAAACTGACCACTTTGTTTGCTGGATGATTCAAGCCCCGGACTTATCTGCATGAATGATGCCCACTTCAATAGACAGGCGGCGAGTTTATGACCACGTTTCATTTTGCTCCCACCGACGTATTCGACAACGCCATTGGGTAATCTTCTCGCTGACATCCCGAGAACTTTCGTGAAGTAAAAATCTTTCCAGGAATCGCTCTCCGACGGAGTACACGCTGAGTCCTTGTTGATGATCAGCCCTTTATCACCGGCGCCATTCCACGTGTTGAACGGATCGAACCTCGTCCCTTTGGATGCATAATGACTGAGAACGACGTCGACACTGTGCGTGATTGCTGCATCGCTTTCTTTCAAGCTAGTTTCCTCGCCGATGATCGCAGAACCACTTTCCCCTATGCATTGAATCATTTCGTAGATCTTTCTGTCAAAGGAGTCGTCCCCAGAGAATGAATGACGAAGGAGAAGTTCGAGGATGGATCTGGAACTGGATGGGTCACTCATTGTCATCGAAAGACTATCTTGGCCTGAGCTAGACTGAATGAGGGTGTGCTGTTCCCTCTCTACGGCAAGCCAAATTACTCCACCGATGACATCGAACGACACATCGCCCGGTTTGAGACCCAAAATCGACCTCTCTTTCTCGGTAAAGAACAGTGGTTGAGCTGTTTTTGAAGCAGATCTTTCAGGCTGGTGGTCTTTTTCAAAAAGCTCTTCTTTCAAGATAAGAGTACCAAAACTTTCAATTGAATTGGTCTTACCCTTGATTGATACAACCTTCTTTGATTGACCTCTTGTTGCGATAGTGTGACCGTCATCAGGCCCCAAGTCAATTATTGTGTTTCTTGATATCTGATTGTCATCACCGCTCTCGATTGACTCGAAGTAGGTATTTTTCAATCCTTCCGAAGAGGTATGTCCCTCTGCTAACTGAGGCTCTAGGTCTGTCGAGAGGACAGAAAGTTGGCTATCTTTCAACGTTTGCTTCCTAAAAGATGTCAAGTCATTTTCTGGTGAGACCAGCTGGCTGAAATCAGTCAAGGGGCACGAGAGATAAGTGGACTCGAGTTCGTTACGGATCCAAACACTTCTCTTCGACATGTCACTCCGAACATTCTCGAGTTTTTCACCCTTGGGTTCATCCGCGAACCTGCGGAAGTGCCGATTCGTAGTCTTGAGATTCATCGGGAAGTTCACGAACTTGCCATGTTCTGTGTACTTTGATGTGACATGAAACCACCTCATAACTGACTGTGACGAAGGATTCTTCGAGTCATATGTACCAACAATAAGACCTACGAAAGGACTTATGAATCCTGCACGGCGATAATGGGGAGATGTCTCTCCCGCATGAATGGAATCGGGTTCATCATCCGAAGAGGAGTAGCAATCGATGACGGAATTCGAATCGGTGTTTGACGACTTATGGCTGTCACTATCGCTGGTGAATAATTGCTGGTAACTTGCTTGGTTTTCAATATCTGTCACACTCGGGTCGGGTTGGAATGTTGGATGGCTATGATACCTGCACAATAGAAATGGTAGTTGACAATTAGGTTTGGAGTAACATGGAGTTTTTTCAATTAAAAACAAGAAACTTACCATCCGACGACAGACATGCCATGGTTGGCGATCGCTTCTCTAGCATGAATTTGGCTGATTGGATCCATTTCAACATCAGTATGACCAGAGTCAAGTCTGCTGGTTGACTTGCATGGAAACGCTGCTTGGATGTAAATACATTTTTCCTCCATCGAGTAATATCCACCCAGAAAACCGATGATTTCAGCATCACACAAATGAGCGTGTAGATCGGCGAGGAAAGTTACGTCTGGACTGACTCTAACGGAAAATGGTTGCACACTTTCAGTCTGAATGTTCTTTAGGAAGCGAAACTCAGGGCCCCACGAGTAGTCTTCGCAGTTGATCAATGTGTGAGGGTTGAGCCTCCCATCTGCTAACTGTGATACGACGTTGGACATTCGGGTACTCGAGCTTGACCTCTCACTTCTGCGAGTACCTCGAGCAGAAGCAACGTCGTATTTTAAGTTCCATCTTTTCTTATCGCTTTCTTTCAATGATGAATGGTCAGCTCCGCAACTGCATCCTTTTGGGAATGGTCGAGTAACTGAAGTGTCACTTGAAGATCGATTCATTAATTGAAAAATTCTTCCCAATCCCATGTCTAAGTGACCGTCACCATAATACCCTTCATCCCAGACCCAACGGCGGCCGATCAAAGTGCCTCCATATTTCAAGTCAACGTTTTTTCCTTCGTCAGTTTTTATGTGTTTCTTGCTACTCAGAGCACTATCAAGCCATAGTTGCCCCATAGGTGCATATGGATAGGATAAAGGGGTCTTTCGCTCATTTTTCTCGCCAGCAGTTCTGCATAAAAACGACGCAGGAAACATTTCAGTCCTCGACGAATCATCGATATGAGGCGGCGTGTCCGAAACAACATCTTCACCCTTGCCATGATCTTTTAGCGGGAAGGATGCATATCTGCCTGAGTCGTCTATGTTATTATTCTTTCCAGTTGAGATCGCAGCAGTGCTGATAGAATTTTGTAAATCTGATAGTAAAATATCACTAGAGTCACTCGAGCATCGATATTTTGTCACATCATCTTCAATCTCTTTTGGTAATTGTTTTGCTGCACTTGACAAATCATTTTGACGATCAGCTTCGTCTTCGTTAGGTAATCCCATTCTGTCGCGAAAATTATCGCAACAATTACGGGAAGACTTCCGACCCTCTCGATCAATCCCAGTTTTAAAATTCTTTCCGTGCTCAATGTGTGTCAATTTGGGTCTTGAGGGTATATTGTCAATTTTTCGATCGTTTGTTTTGTTGTTGCCAGATTTGTCACCACTTTCTTCTAATTGAACCGAACCCTCGAAGCAAGCTGCCACCAAACAATTTGTTTCCTGGTTCCCGAAAGATTGATTGCAATGACCTGAGATATTTTTGCTCTGAATAGAGTTTTCGAATGAACTTTTGTCGGTGTCTGTTTGTTTAGAAGCCGTGCAATTCCCTTCGAATTCAGCTGTTTTAGTTGATCTCTCAAGTAGACGATTGCAGACGATTTTTTCTCCTTGAGTATCTTGCTTGGATGGAAATTGAAATGAACATGCTTCTTGGGTCTTCTCCATGCATTCATCGTCGTTGGTTTTCAATGCCACTCCACGACGTTGTTTCACCTTTTCTTCGCTAGCTAGCGACCCTATAAGAGACAATTTTTCCTTTGATTTCTGTGCATTTTTATACTGGGCTCTGTTGTTTCTCGACTTCTGTTGACAATGATGTGAATTCCGGTCTTTTTCGTAAGCGTCCATCGATGTAGGATAAGAAGCGAGCGTGAAACTGAAACGGTTGAAATTTTTCATAGTTGATTTGGATGACGTTGACATACAATCTCGATCAGCTAATCTGTCGACTTTTGCAGATTTGATGGTCGGATGACATTTGCGTAGATTCCGGAGAGTGGGTGGTGGTTTTTCGTCAACGGAACTATCGAAAGGTGCCTTTCTACCATCAGTTAGTAGAACTTGTGGACGTTTCCCTTCCAGGTTTTTATTTCCGACTTTTACAACATTGGCACCATTCGTTTTAGATGAGGCTTCGCCACCTCTCACCAAATCGGATTTAAAGAGTTTGTTTCCGGTGACGATTGTTATTGTTCGTGACCCTTCGCGACTGCAATCTTCTGGATAATCCGAGCGACCCCTCGCATTCTTCGTTGGCAGCGACTTCCCCTTAGTTCGGATGGTGTTTATTGTTGCCGTTTCGACCTCGTTTGTAGACTCCGATTTGGTTTCCCCTAACACCACTTTCTCGTTGCATTTGAAAGGAGGTTGACGATACCTAGTGCTTCGTTCACGTTTAATTGCTCTATCATTGGTGGCAGAACAGCTAAATAGTTCAATCGGCGAGATTGCAGTACTCGGTTCTAAAGTTGGCTTCAACTTGGGATTTACTAACCCCAAGTTAGTTGCAGTTTTCACTTTGTTAGGGAGTGGTTCACAATCTATTTCAGTGGATTCTAAACTTTCGTACGGTTTCATTGTCATGTTCTGCGTATCTTTGACCTCAGTTTTTGACTTTTCAGCATCATTACTGTCATCGATTGAAGCCTTTGAAGCATTCTTGCATATGGACGTTTTTATAGCACCAAAATCCCGAATTTCTTTCAGACAAACTTTGTCATTTTCCCGACACGAAAATAATGGCTGTTCAGACTCCTGGCAGTCCCGAAGTGCTCTCCCTCTTTTTCTACTAGATTCCAAAGAATTGAGAGCTTCAACTGATAAATCATCTTCGAAAATATCATCCTTTGCGATGAAAGTGGCGGTAGGAGAAGGAAAATCAATGTTTTTACTTCCATTTTGCACAGCAGAGGGAATCGTGGCAATTTTTCGTTGACTTATTGCGGTTTTGGGTGTGATGGAGTCATGGTGTAGTGGGGTGGAAGACTCAGC
>JALLPE010002791.1:0-11133 GCA_036940025.1 Conticribra weissflogii
CACGGTACAATAAAGACTACTACCTTTTAGTACATATTGGTATTTATTTGACCTATCGTACTTGTTTTGGACCGTTGTATTATGAGTTTGCAAGAGAAAGTCCCTATTATTTGTCATGAAAGTTCCTGATGGCGGGCAGACCATGATGTTGTACTTTTAATCAGTTCCGGGAAATAGTTTTATTGTAATTCTTCATTTTTCCATTATTGATTTGAATTTAATTTCTGGCGCGGAGCGCGTTTAATTTATTTTTCGCGTGGACTCCAAACAAACGCTAGACCACTGCCATCAACAATTTTTTCCCACTGTCTCCAGTTCCTTCCAAAATTGAAATTTTCCCCCCTTCCAAATAGAATCCGTTCGTCTATTTGAATTCTTGTTAATTCTACATCTCTTGCTTTGGCACGTTTTGCGATAATTCTGTATTTCCATCCCATTTGAATCTGTAGTTGATTAGATTGGCACATAGGAAAGATTGCACAATTTATGTGCAATTACAAATCCTCTTCAATTACATTGCTCCAATTCCTTCATTTTAAACAAAATGTCGGACTTGACAGAAGGTAATTTTTCCATTTCGAACAATTTTCCATTTCCGTTATCAGTTACCAGTTATCATGTTTAAAAAATTTATTTCAGTCAATTGTTTCAGGTCCATGACGGGTAAAGAAATCCATAGACTTCTGGATGACCAACTTTGTGGTCTCTCAACCCCATGGGAAGGATCATTGTTGTTTAAATTGCATCCAACTCCAAGAATTTATGACACAAACGAGATATTGTCTCTTATAAACACTACGCCCCAGACCATCGACATTTGCCACTTTATTGGTGGTAAAAATCCTGACATCGATAAGTTGTACTTTGATCCCTCATTGTACCATCCTCCCAAAAATTGTCAATGGTCTGATCAATACCTCCCTTGGATCAATCTCAAACGAGATTTGGAGGCGGCTGCTATTTCCTGTAGCAATACTATTATAAGTAATGGCGGTGGAATTCCGAACAAAAACCAGATTTCAATTAGACGATTTCGTTGCGGAAATTGTTATCGTCTTCGTCAAAAAAACTGCATTGCACCAACACTTAGCATGCCTTATAGAAAATCATCACTGGTTCACGATCGTCAAAATTCTAGAGGAAAGGCAGGACCAAAGGGTCCAAAACGTGTCAAGTCTGCTCCTACGGATCATATATGCAAATTCGGATTTTCACTTTCTTGCGACAAGCGTGGATTTTTTGTTGTCCTTCAATACAACAGTGGTAATCCCACCCACATTGGTCATCCAAAGCCTATTCAAGGCATCAACATCCCTATGCCTTCACGTCTTTTGTCAGAAGAAGAGAAAGCGGATATCCGAAGTGTGAAGGAATATTCTGGCAACAATTCTTCTGGTCGGAATTTTGTTCGAGGAAAATTTGGAAAATTCATCAACACAATGAAGGTAGAATATCTCAACAGGCGGAGAGATTGCGGAATTGGAGATGAAAAGGATGACATTGCATTGATGCTGGATATGTTTCAGAGATCTGAAGATATTATGTTTGCAACATTATCTGATGTGCCGGTTTCCATTCTGCAACAAGATAATCAAGACATATCCATCAAAAATTCCAAAGAAACTGGAAACAGAGAATCTAGAAATCACAAAGCTCAACAAACAGTTACCGTCACCACTACCAAATCACCAAATCAGCAACCGATCAATACGCCTATCACATCTGACAAAACTCTTTCCGCAATTGAAGAAAGAGCCAAATTAGAAAGGATGGAAAGAGACATTAAATTGACCGAAATCTTGTTCATTTCAATTGCATGGATTGTGTTACCTTCATTCCGTTATTTCGTTTTGTGTCCTGAAGTTATTTGGTGTGATGTCACTTCTCACTCGAATAACAAAGGGTTTAGCTTATGCACATTCTCTTCACAAACATCAGTCGGAAAGCAAGTTGTGTTCATGTGGATTTGGGTACCGGATGTGCAGAGATATTCTTTTAGATGGATTTTTTCTCATGCCATATTAAAGTTAATCCCTGCGAAAATACAAAGAAGAGTAAGATTCATTATGAAAGATGGAGACCCTCAACAGCGAAATGAAATTCTTCGTTCCTTGATATGTGTATTCCCAAACATGTCAGAAGGATCCTGTGGATGGCATATAGGTATGTTTTTTTTGTTTCATAAATAGAAATCCATTTTCGAGTGAAAATTTAAAATTACATCTCTGCGATCAATCCAGTCAATCAGGGATGGAAAGCAAATGTTGGTCCTCATCAACTCAAATCCAAAAGAAAACAAAAAATCTGGCATGCCATTGTGAGAACAATTCATAAATGGATGTACAGTTGGATGAGGCCCGGTTATGTTGAGGATGAAGACGAGTATAGAATTTCTAAATTTTTACTCCTTTGATTTTTAAAGTCATCTTTCGTTCTTAATGCATGCAACAACAACCAAAATCTTGTTGACTCCATTGTCCATTTTGTCAAAAATCATGTACTTGTACACAAAGAACTTTATCTATTCTACCTTCGAAATTGTGTTCGTCATTGTTATGTTCCTCATTCATCTAATCATGAGGGAAGACATAAATATATTACATGTTTTCTATCTGAAAACATAATAAACATCACTCATAAATTTGTATTATGAAAGGGAACAAATCTTGGATTGAAAAATCACAGCATTCCAATGATGCCAACAATGAATTTGGACAATTCAGCACGTGCATTAAATGCTCAGAGCAATCTAAAGGCTGTGGAAAATGATTATTATGAATATCAACACTCAGATAAGCATTGGTCAAAAAATCCAACTTCGCGATATACTACTTCTTTGGCGGAAGGTGTCATTTCCGAAAAATACGCACGTTCCCAATTCTACAATGTCAAAAGAACAGAACATAACAAATTTGAAGTTTATTTTGACGAAATCTTTGACCAGCATCATAATAAACAAGAATTTGATCACCAAGGTGATCATGATGTTTTGGTAGTCAGTATTCCATTATTCCGACGTGTGCATGTTGTGGTTATAAATGACGATAATACAATGGCTTGTAGCTGTTGCACTTACGAAGTATGCAGACTGTTCTGCGAGCACCAAATATGTGTTGCTGAGTTTATTTATAAACATGCAAACCAAACTTTCGATGGGTTCACTCATCGGGATATTGCATTACGTCATACTAGCGCATACATGCATTTGGCATACAGAGCACAGACTCCTCCAACATTGCAGATGTTGTTTGATGAGATCATTGATAATGAATCGAGAGGACCAACCCTTGGAATACCAATGCCAGAAAACATTCCCATAATGTTACCATCTTCGCATCTTCCTGCAATAGATCGCCTGAAAAATTATTCAAAGGAATCGGCAACAATACCAAGAAATGTCTTCGACGATTCTCACATATTCGAATATAAACCGAAAGGTAGGGATGAATTAGATTCTCTTTTCAGCGAATCAATTGAAAATTTTGATGTGCCTGATGACTCCAAAAGCCAAGCCCGAGACTTGTTAAAAGGAAAAGTTGATTTAGCATATAAAATGGCAGATTGCTTGGGCAGAAAAGGTGTCAAGGAGTTAGATCGAGTTCTCGATTTGTTCGTAAACTGGGTGAATAAAGAGGACAAACAGTATTCAAAAGACAAAGACGATATATTGCCTGAAGAACATATTTCTAAAAAAGAATTATGTTTGAAAAGAAAATATGTACCAATGACTAAATGTCCCTATATCGGAAGTGCAAAGAGAGTTTTCAACACGAAAAATATGTAACATTCAACGCAAAATAATCGTATTCTTTTTTATTGTACTTAACTACCACCCTTTCCCCAAGCGAATATTCTCACTCCATCAAACTTTCCAATGAACACCTTTTCCCTGTAAACGAACAATGGAGTGGAAGTTAAATGCGAAAAACAAGCCGCCATAAAGCAGTGTCCCCAATATGATTTAATGCGGTAGCATATTCCAAGCGATGGCATAACAAAGAACTGAATTATTTCAACCCTGTCAGTATCTCCCAAAAATTGATAACAACATGTTGTCGGCACTGATGATTTGTGTGACAAAAGATAATTTCTTGCATTTTTTGCTTGTTCAAGCCTGTCGCCAACTATCGATGGGTGATCGACTATAACTGACAAATCACCCAAAATTTTTTGGTATGCTTGAAATGTTTCATCCACTTTGTCTACATGAATCGTGAACTCGAAGTCTATAGTAGCGATTAGTAATCTGCTGAAATGTAGAGCATTAGAGCAGGTGTTTCGGAAAGGAAATTACACAGCCATGAATTTGTATATATACCAATCCATTCTTGAAGCCGCTTGGCCCAGCAAATTGTAGAGTGACAGACAAAATGGCCAAAATGCATGATTAATATAACATCGATAATAAAACCTGCCATGTTCTCCCGGCCCCTCAGAAGGGCTTGGTTGAGATTGTGATTTTTCCGCACGTTTGCCAATATAAGATGCGGAACCAAAATGTTGTGCTTGGTTTCTTGTGGGGAATAGTCCTCTTTTTCCAATTGCCTTTTCAATTGCAACAACAAATTTCTCCACAACTTGAATACCATGAAATTTGAAATCAAAACATCCAGTTGAAAGAGGAACATAGTTTTTGAAGTCACTAACTTTGCACATTCTGTGATGTACAGTAACTGACAATGATGATACTTGATAGGAAGTGTTGAAATCTTTTGCAGGAGGAGATCCACCTCCAGCAAAAATTTGAGTGAAACAATTGTAGTTTGGACATGATTCGCAATTTTGTTCAATTTTGTCTGTGGAGATGAAACATGGTTGACGATGGAGACCAACAATTCCATGAAGAGTAGAGTCAAATTTGTTGATGTCAACTCCTTTACGGAATGCGTTCACTAGCTTCCTCCTGTTGTCGTTATTTAACGCATGAAATGATTGATTCATTGTAGATTTGTCGTAGAAACTGGAAAGGTTTGGCACAAGGAACTTGTCTAACAACGTTGTATCGAGAAATATGCACTGATCCTTTTCGAGAGTTTTGTTCACAAGATCGGTCACAACGAAGAAAAAACCAACAAGATTTTTTTCGGGAATCCACTTTGGCGGAATCTTCCATTTCAGCAGGACATCAGCAGTGTTTCTGTTTTTATTGGATTTTCTTTTTTTCCATTTGCATTTTCGGTTACTGTTCCGGACGAAGGTTGTTGGCAAATCTGTTTCGGAAAAGAAATTTTGGATAGATACTGATTTCAACGAAAGAGATCTACTATTCCCTGTGTTCCATGCGAATGGGATTTGTGGAGAAAAAATATCAGGTCCCTTTGATGAACACTGCACGCCGCCATCTTTGCTGTTGGTTGTACTTGAAGAAATAGGTTCAAGGCAAATAGATGGACCGGCAACTTGGTTCACAAATTTTAATTCAATGTCTTTCAACATCAAAGTTTTTAACAAAAAATGTGATTCGATGTCTTCCCAACATTCCCTTGGAGAAACTGCAAACATGGATACTCCTTTAGATGAGACCATTCCATTCCAACAGAATACTCTCAAAAATGGCACGTCATCCAAAGGAAAGAGATTCTGAATAATGCCTAGTGACCATTTTTTGTCTCTCTTTGTTGCAAACACGCAAACGTTTCCTGCACAAGCTTGTGGGAAGTTGCACAACTGAGTGCTTTCAATGAATACTACGTATTCATTTATCCTAATTGATACGCGCTTTTGTATTCTTTGAGAAGTTAAAAATGACGTTTCTTCTACAAAGAAGAGCAATTGTGAGCCATGGCAGTTGGTTTTCAGAGTAACAGCGTCAAGAAAATCACTGGTCATTCCTACTTCTCCGTTTCCTGTCAAATCAAGACCATGTTGGATGTGGTGTTGGTCATCTTTCTCATCGTCAGACATCAACCATTCAGAATCTTCATCTGAAATGCTAGATGCTGAAGAAGCAACATATAATGGACTATCTGGGACAGGTGTCTTGGGAATGGACAATTGGTTTGTGTCCATGTGGAATTTTTCATTTTTTCTTGAAAAATCTATGACACAACTAAAAGCGTTGGTCTCGCTAGCCGTTAAAGAAAGACAGTTATTAGACATTTCAGCTTGAGTCAGCGAACATTGTTTCTGGATCAAAATAGGAGGTATTGTAGAAACATAAGCGTCAGTCTTGCTTGCCGTTGAAGAACGACAGCTATTAGACATTTCAGCTTGTTCCACTGCATTCCTATTTGCATCATTATCCTCGATGTGTCCTTTGTTTTTCAACAAGTAAACACAATTCTTCCAGAATTCTGCACACCTCTTGCATTGATTTGAACATTCCAATATCTCACACTTCTTCTTTGCTGTTTGGCATTCATAACATGAAATGTATACGCTATTACTTGTAAATTTTAAAAATTTGACAAACAGTGGCATTAAATGAATCAATACAGTAACAAAAGTTTTATTCCATTACAATGTTGTACCTTTCATGTGATTGACCAACACTGTCACTATTTCTGAAAACACTATTCCTCCAGTCTTTTTCCTCTACACATTTCACATAAGATGTAATCTCATGTACAGTTTCACATAAAAGTTCCTCTGTTACTTTTGCAGTTTCGTTTTTGACCAATGCCTTTTTGTTTGCATTTCCTGGGAAGACTCTCCCTGGCGGCCGGCCATGGAGACCTTTGTCCATATCGCCGACCAAATTTCCGGTAATAATAGAGGAACAACCAATCCCCTCTTGAGATCTTTTCTTCTTCCCTTTTCTTAAGGATTTTGTAGTTGTATTGGTTTTCTAAAAAACAAGTGCTTTCAATTACTTACAATAGAATTAAATAAAATACAAAAGAACAGAAAAAAATTACCTTCATTGCTTAAACCCTTTTTTGTTCCGAATATGATTGAATCGTTTTGATCAAACTGACTTGGATTTTTTTGGTACTTAAGGAACTCTTTCTCGATGATAGCTTTTGTATGTTCCAATTTGCGATGAGATTCTTCTCGGACTTCACGACTAATTTTTTCTTCAGGAGATTCTGTAAATGACTGTAACAACTTCCTCTTTTTTTGGAGTATCTTTCTTGTTCTCTCTTTTGTTTGAACAATTGCTCATGCTCTTCTTCTAGAATTCTCCTTTTCTCTGTTATTGTATTGTATACAACGCAACTTTTTTATTAACTAGATTGCAATGAGAAAAGAAGAAAATATAAACAATCCATATACCTCTGTTTGCTTTAATGCTGGCAGCAGTGGCGACAGGTACATCGCTTGACTTCACTATATCCGGTGTTGTATTGGGAGAAATTTGTCTTCCCGAAGAATCACTCATACCTGTAAACATTTTGCAATAATGAATAAGAAAATTTTTTAAAAATTAGAATGTGGGATGTAAATAATGAGTGAAACATTTTTCAAAAAGATAGCAAAGATACTTGATCTCGAATAAGGTGTGACACAATTTGAACAACAACAAAGAACAATTCAACAGTTCATTAAGTAAAGCAATGTCTTCAATTGATATCCCAATCCCAGTGATTCTGAACAATGGTGGCAATGTGAATACCACCAGGGACAGGGTACTTTCTTCCGTCTCCAACAGTGGTTGAATCTTCTTCCAGAGATTCAACCGCTGTTGCCAGATTGGTGGGATCTTATCCTCAAGGTGTGGTCTCTGGTGTTGATATTGGTGACCGCGACAACCCCCTCACTCTCGGCGAACAACAACCTTGATGTGGCGACATGCCGGCTTGATCGTGGTAGCGCCAAAGATTCTGCCGTCATCATTATTGTCGTCGTCGTCATCGTCGTTGTCGTTGTCTTGGCCCTCCTCAGAAAAGGGGAAGAAGTAGCAAAGCAGCACCATAACTTGCTTCATTTCCGCTTCATCCCCCCCAACTGGTCAAACCCCCCAATCTCCCGCCACTGACGCCGCTGAGCCCTCCTCCGCTGAGCCTTTGTGTATTCATCCCATCAAAATTGTGGTTTCGTGTGTTGTAGATTTTGAGTTGTTGGATTTGTTCCGATCGGGAGTGGGTTTTGACGGAGGAGGCTATGGAGAAAAGGGAGGCCGGTTTGGTGAGAGGTGTTTGGGTCGATGGCGGGTTGTTGTGGTTGTTATTGTCGTTGTTGTTGTTGTCTTCGCTGCGTTTGTTTGCATGGTAAAGTTGATTGGGGGACATGGGATTCCATGGATTGCATGTCGTCCTCCTGGAATTCATGCCGCGGTGATTTCCGAAACCGACACCCAGCCCTGGGGCAAGGAAATAGTGGTGAGTCGATCGGCGTGATCTCAATGATCGTAGTAGCCGGGTACAATCCTGATCGGCATATGGAGTTACGACAACTGCATCAAATCAAATCAAGTTGAAGTGGCAGTGGAAGTGGAACCAGATCCATGCACAACCAATGTAATGGAGAGCGATGAGACGGGGTCAAAATATCTTTTTTACCCCGATTGGTGGAAGGATGGATTGGATTTCTCACACGATACCGATACTGTGTTTGCTCATTGTGGAATACGATGATCGCCACAGGATATCTGGCAGCAAGACTTGTTTGAACGATGGAAAGGAAGAAGGCTATATGAAGAGCAACCCCGAAACGTGGATGCACAAGACGCAAAGCGATTGCTGCAAGGCTCGTTTCCATTGGCAATATGATGACTGCATGAAGAGTGGGTGGTTGACGACGACAACGACACTGATGACGACTCCTCGCCACTCGTGTCTCATTCTCATTATTTGTGAGCTTCCACAACGCGTACTGTTGCAACACAAACCAACCGGTCACTCCCATCAAGACCCTGCTTCCGACTTGCATCGCCCATCCCACGTCTCCCACCACATCGGCGGCAATTCTCGCCCCGGTGGCTCCGCAGAGGAATCCCACGTCTCCGGCCGTTCGTAGGATGGCGATCGCCTGGGAACTTTGCGTGTAGCGCACAAGGCCACCACCTATTATATCTCGGGAAGGACAACGCGCCAAAAACAATAGTAATGATCGTAAGAATAGCGTGGCAGACGTGAGCGTGCAGGGCAACGGCGACGAAGGGAATTTTCAAGTCATCATCATCATCACTATTGTGTTATTGTGTCGAAACTCACGTGAGAGATCGCAAACAGCGTTCCGCCCAAGGACCAACACCCGAGCGTCCACGCCAGCCAAATCCACGGCCCATTCCAATGCCAATGCCCATTCCAATGCCAATGCCAATGCATCACATCCAAAAGAGCCGCGTCTCCATCCCGCCCACATGCCAAAAGAACCAGAGGCACGCTCGCCATGGCCACGCTCGTCAACACCCCCCCGCCATGATCCCTGTTCTTTTTCCCGCGCGATCGGCCAATGCCCCGGCAGCGGGGTTGCCGAGGACTTGGACGGCGCTCATCCACATGAGGATTTGACCCATGGTCATGGCGGTGAGCGCCAACACCGTGGCGGCGGCTGTGGGTCCTCTGCCGGTCAGGAGGAGGGGCAAGAGGGTCATTTGGGATCCGGAGATGGCGCAGAGGTAGAACCCATTCATGATGACAATGGGATGGATGCGGGGGTCGTTCTTCAGTGTGGTCCATTGGCGTGTGTTGTCGCGAAGGGCATGAGATATCATGGTCGCAGTTGTAGTTGTTGTAGTTGTCGTGACGTCATTCGCATGGTTGCCATCATCATAGTCATCGTCGGAGCCTCTTTCTTGACGATGCCAAGGCAAACTCCCCCCCTCTCTCCCTCCCACCTCTTTGTCTCCTTCATAGTCCAACGATTCCAAACCGCCAAAATGGCGTAACTCCCCCCCACGACCAAAAAGGTGTTCCGAATCCACCACTCGTCGCACAACACCCACCCCAGCGCGGGCCCCAAGGCCGTTCCCGTCGCGAACGCGCTCATGACTAGGGCAAAGGAACGGGCCCGACTCATGGGCGTGCTGATGTCCGCCACGGCGAGTGTGCTGGACGTGGTTAGGACCACCACGCCAAGGCCGACGGTCATTTGGCAGAGAATCAACTACCACCAGTCCCGACAGAGGCCCATCCCGCGACACACGCGCCAACGAGGAGGAGGAGGTAGGGCTTGCGGCGCTGCCTGGCGGGGTGGGAATTTTGGCGGGGGAACAACGGCGGGGATCCACGAGCAGGAGAGCAACAGGTGCTTGAAGCAATTGTTGTTGAGTTGGGGCTCGGGGAGAGAAAGGGCGGTCGTCACTTGCGAGTCGGAGTGGGTTTTTGCCAGAAGAGAGCGCTCGGAGCCCGATTTGTGATGGCAGGGGAGTTCGACAGAATCAGCGTCATGGTAGTTGTTGGTCATTGTGGAGAAGATGAAGGAGTCTTCTTCTTCTTTTTCTTCTTCGTCTTCTTCTTGTTGTCTTTGACGGGCACCATCATTGTCATCATCATCGTTGTCGTCATTGAGGCTGGACGAGTTGTCATCATCATTGAGGTCAAGGCACTCCAAGACAACGGTGGCATTGCCCAATTTGTCTTCGTTGTTGTCGTCTTGGTCATCCTCAGAAAAGGGAAAGAAGTGGGGTCCAAACATGGCATCGATGAATTCTCGCCGCACATTGTTCAGACAAATCGTTGATGGTGGGCGGCGTGCGCGACCCAGTTGATTGCCCAGTCAATTGCACCGCCCCCCTCGCTCTCTGCAAACAACAACCTCAAGCAATCACAGTCGGTCAATGGAAACGAGGAGGCTCCCACGATCCGACACAACCACCAAAATATGTCACGGAGAAGCCAAGGATAGCAACTGCATACGAAAAACAAAATACTGCACAAAACTGGATACATAACGCAACAATCAACGGCACGAAGAGTGTAACATTAACCAAAATATGGTAAAACAAACCTTGAATGCCGATCTCTAAAAAGAGCATTATGGAAGGGGGATTTGTTCAATGGCGAAAGCATCGAACAAATCGAAAAATATTTCTGAATAAAAATATTAAAGTGCGTGACAAGGTAATATGGAATCCTACAACTTAGGAATCTTGAAAATTCCTATATGGTCTGCCCGCCATCAGGAACTTTCATGACAAATAATAGGGACTTAAAAAAATATACCAATTCATTAGTATGTAAGGCGATACTACCTAATTTTTTATAGTATTTACGCAACATTTATTGCAGACTAAGTTGATGCAAATTC
>JALLPE010002812.1:0-11768 GCA_036940025.1 Conticribra weissflogii
ACCACCATTATGTTCAATACCAGAGGCTACAAGAAATGACTATTTTTGACTGGTAAATGTCATTTATGTGTCATAGCGGTATATGTATAGTGACCTTTTTTTGCTGTGTGATGCTCCCTGTCAAAAAGACAACTAATGACACAGAAATCAAAATGACATAAAAATTTCTTGACAAAGAGCAACTTCAGAAAAGTGCACATTTGAACACATGTTCAATCAGAAAATTATTAAAGGAATAATAAAAGAAAGATTTAACACTTCTCTGGAAATGATGAAAATGCAATGGAACAGGGATAAGATTGGGGGGGAGTATTTGTAACTGAGAAGAAAATATACATATTTTGTTGAATGCTGGTATGTCAGCTTGGATGAGACAATGGCAAAAGGCCTGTCTTCAATATCTGCTGAAAATATAGAATATGAAATTTCCAAGGCATGAAACAAATATTAGTAAGTAAAGAATTGTTAATATCATTCAACAAACTAGTGGAAAAAAGAAAACTAGTTGATAAAACTTTTAAATAGATGTTGTTTAATTAGTTTTTATTAGTTAAGAATTTTCGGCTTCTTCATATTCTAGCTTGATTTCTAAAAATCTGAAATATACTATCAGATTGATGTTATGAAAAAAGGTTGTATTATACAAATTGAAAAATATCTGGCAATATAAATAATTCAGATATTCCAAAGAGAGAGGCTGGAATATTGTCTAGCATTAGCAATTGATTGGACATGTCTTTTGAACATTCAAAAGTCTCTTAAGACAAGTTTCATTGTGTTGTAAAACATGCCTAAGCTTACATCCAAATTACTTGAAACTATGTAGCAAACATGGACATTACATCAAGACTAGTTTATAGTATGTACTCAATTACTGACTTGAGTTTACACATGTGACCAGAAAGGTTACCCTCAGTTAGTACTGGGATGTCTTCTATATACACTCATAATCAGTCACAGTGCTGTGTGATGTCAGACATCCCTGTTGGAACATGTCTTGAGACCCAGCAACTTCCATGGGAAGCAATCAGTAGCTAAACCTTGTTGAATATGCATTTTAGTGTCAACTCCTAACTGGTTAATGTGTATCCTTTTTACATGTGGAAACCAAAATAAATAGTAAAAAGACAATATAATACAGAAATATTTGAAGAGACAGATTGTTTTCTTTTTTGTTAATACACTTTCAAAAGATATTTGCAAGTTTCATTGAAATGGATTTGGAGTGATTCCATTTTATTGCATTGATTTGATTGGGTCCCTTGTAGAATCATAATAAGACCCTTGGTAATCATATGAAAAACATCAAATAGGAGCCAAATCAAGCGCTACATAAGACACCATACCAGACATATGGTAAATCATTTAAATGCTCATGTCCCCACCTCTACAATATTGTACCTCATGATATGTTCCAGGCCAACAGGTTCAGTTGTGCAAATGTAAATCAATATCAAATTGACAATGTATGGAATAAAGAGGATATTTTCAATGAGGTAGTAATGTACAATGAATAGTATTCATAAAGAAATTTGATGTTGTATCTACTTGAGTTCATAGTTAAGAATCGACAGGGCATAGGACATTTAGTGTCTTATTCCTTTTCTGAAAGCTAGTAATAAGTTGAGCAGATCTTGCTTGGGTATGGTCTGAAAAGGTTGCCATGATTTGATCCCTTGCATTTTGTTCTTTAATGCAATTTTAGACTCTTGTCTATTTATCTATCTTCTTCTTGAATGTCTCCAGGTTTACTCTGGGTAATGGATAGTTATCCTTGGTATGAAGTATGTCCCTCCTTCATGTCAATATGTACATTTATTCATCCCTTAGATGTAGCAGATTTTGAAGCTGATCCTTACTGAGTAGGTTCATGAAGTCATGTATTTCATTAGCACAGATGTAAATACATATGAATACCAAACGGATTAAAATTGCTCCTGTACTAAGCATCTGATAATTCTAGAAAATTCTGTGAAGCATTAATCATACTTCTTAATTTAATGGAATGTATAATATTTGAATTGTGAATAAATGTACTAAAACCTGCTTTTAGCTTCTGGGAAAATTCTATGTTATCCCACTCAATTATACAGAGCTTAAAGTTTCACAACAGTATGAATTCAGTACCTACAACAGCACAATCAGGGGACTAGCTTCAAGAGGTACTTTGCACACATTAATTTAGCAATTACTATTAGTAATATTTTTGGGTACAGTGTATCTTTCTGGGTTTTGTGAGTGCTACTGATTCAAGTTAGTGCAAAGTAACATCAGAAATACTATTAATAATGGTGTTTTCTTTGCAGGCTGCTGTGAGTTTTCTCTTGCTAACCCTAATTATAGGATGGATTTAGTTTATGAATTTTTATTCATTATCATACAGATTGAACCTTTTGAGTAAATTAGCATAGACTCATTGATATTTGTTCCAGACATATTTACTAAAAACTGACTACAATAATAATGCTTATTTTGTAAGAGGTGAAATATTTCAATAAATTATATCATCATAGAACTTTCTATTGATACTGCATAGGTTAGTGCTCAAAATCCCCTAAACATACTAGCTAATCATACAAGTTACTAAGATACTATTTGGATTATTTAGTGGGTATGTAAATAATGGCAGCACAGTTAACAACATTTATTGTTAATGCCACAATTAGATCAGTAGATATTTATACTGAAATGAGTTTCTCCTTATGTAGGTTACAACCTATCGAAAACAAATGATAATCAACAATGTTGTGTTGCACAAACAACAACAACTTTTCATTATAATTAATGCTCTGTGAAACACTAAGTAGATGTTACCTACTCCTTTCATTTTTTCTATTATTTGTATTGAAGATTTGGCAAAAAGATAGCTCAAACATTTGCTTCTTCTACACTCAAAAGATTGATTTAATATGAATAATGTAACATACATTAAAATTTCTCTAGCGCCATTTTTGACTCTACTATTTTGTTACATTGTTTTACCCTCTCCCTTGTGACAATAAATTTGATAAAATGGATAAAATGATGGAATGATCACTGGTCATTGTTTTTCATGTCCAAGTCAATCATTTTCCCTCTTCATAGGTCTGCGGTGGATATGGAGATAGAGATGGTCAGATTTCCTCCAAGGGCAGTTGACAAAATTGACATACCATCATGGACTCAAAGTAACTCAGAAGAAACAACATTTAAACAAGATGACAGTGCATATTCAATGAATTGATTGCAAAAATCTTGATTTACAACTTGAACACTATTGACAAGCCTTGTATGCAAAAGGAACAAACCAATGGAGGAATGGTAGTCCAGTCTGGGTGCAGAGTAGTCCATTCTTGATTTCAAAAGAATGTTCTTCTTTGACCAGATCATGAAGCCAAATTTTCAGGCAACACATTCACAATTGCAGCACCAATGATTGAGCCAAAAATGACCATTGAGTGGACAAAACAGAAAAAGATCAGGATTGAATTCAAATAACTTGCTCAAATCAATATTGGTAAAGCTTTATACATGCAGTTGACACCATTGACATTGTAGCAAAGATGTAACTGGGGACACTAGTACAGATAAATGAATTTCATGAACAGAAACAAAAGAGTTAATGCAGGCAAGACAAATGGCCAGTGAAGGCAGTCTCTGACTGACAAGCTTAGGTACTTTTTAACAGATTTGTGTTGAAAATATTATCAATTTAGGGAGTTACATAATGATGATGTGTAAATGAATATCAAGAAAAATTTAATCAAATATTGAGGAATCCTATTATTAGATTTGTCTTTATTATTTTATCTACATTGAAGACAGCTTTGCACAAACTGTCATGACAGTTTCATAATTGGCTTTTATTCTGGTCTTATCAAGTGGTTTCTTGTGTGCTGTCATCAATTGCACATAGGACTCCCCTGTACCTCATGTAGATAGAGCATATGCTTGCACAAGATCTGTTACTGAGCTCAAATTTGTAAAAACTATGTTCTTTTTATCTTCCTTAGAAAGAGTAGGGATGATTCATCAACAGGCTGGAAAAATAGAATGAGATGCTTGACATCTTCAGACTTGATACTGACAGGGGTTTGCATGGGCATGGTCAAGGATGAAAAAAATGTAGAATCTTTGTTAGAATTGCAGCCAAAAATAGCATTGAGATTTGAATTGTAGATTGTAGCACTGAGATTGTTGTAACACAAATAAAATTTGATGGATCAATGGTTCATGTGTAGTATTTGGGGTGAGGAAGTTATGTGAAAATTCTATAAGTAGAATATAGATTACTATAATAAGACATAAATTAAGAAAAAGGTTGCAATCGTGCTGTTAGAGAGGTAGACCTCTTATTCCTCCGTCAGACTATATTTTGGCCATATAACCATTATACTTCAAGCACATGTACCTGACATCTGCATTGGTATTATTTTGATTGGCAGCTGAATCAACATATCTTTTCAGTATATGAGTATATTGAGCCTGAGCAATAGATTGGATACTACTGTATATTTTGAAGTTTCCTTATCATGGGTGTATAGGATATAGTACATACCATGTCATTCAATTGGTCAATTCAATGTAATCATTAATGTGTGCACTGGCACCTGACAAAATCAATCATTGAGTCAGAATGTCTCAAACATCTTTTATGCTTGCATGTATTTAGCATTGACCTTACATAGATGTTGATGATGCTTAGCGCGGCAGAGGGCCATTTATCAGAAAATAGCTTATTTCAATACTCCATTTACTTGATAATGTATTCAGTTGATAAGGTGCACAAATCTGCAATTGTTATGTTGCATCAAATGTGTTGAAAATGATCCATCTTAGTATCAATAATAAAATATGGCTTTACATTTCATCCAAGAAAGAAATATAGTGCTTCAAGAAGAGATGACCAGATGTAGATGGAAATGAGGTCCAACATTTAGTATACTTTGTATACAAAGCGGATGATTATCAATTTACATAGTCAATCTTTAAGTAGAAATGCACTACAAAAATGAAATTGATAAGAATTTGTAAGATCATCATCACAATATGCCATGGGCCTAAATTGTCAAAAGGGCTTGCTTATGTTACTCTCCACAATATTCAACTAACAAAGAAAGGATTCCATCAAGTTCTATAGTGTCATAGTAATGTTAAGAATGAGCAAAATCGTTTTCTAAGGCCTGTGAAAAGAGAGGTTATCTTCATCCTTTGATAACAATATTATAACATTTTTTCTCTTTGATTGTAAGCAATAATTTCGAACTAAGCCAACCAAAATAATCAAAAAAGTTTCAAAAAAATATTTTATTGCTAAAATGGACTTATATCTATTTTATTCCTACAGAGAAGTATGTTAAAAATTGAATAAAATTCCAAATTGATGTCTCAAGAAGTGTATGTAAGCTTTACACTTAACAATTATATCCCATGAATGGAAGTATTTATTTGCAAGCCTTGTATATTTTGTTAATGCCATCGAGGACATGATTCAAGTCTAGAGCACTAGCTGGCATGAAACAGTCCCAAACTGGCAGACTTTTGCAAAAGGATCCAAGCAGATTGAATCAGCAGTCCCCTACAAGATGCTCCTACTTGGATATCTGAAAAATCCTCTTAAACATATATATTTTTATGCCTGTAATGTATGAGAAATGATAAGAGATGAGAATACTACCCACCTAACAGTGCTATGTCAACTTTGTTCAGTTTAGTTTGACATCTAACTACCATAATTGGAACAGTCTAGAACCAAGTCCCTTCAACTGTTGGCCTATTGCAGATGTTCCAAAGAGATTCTAACATCAAATCTTCACTAGTGTCAATTGCTTTTCACACAGTTAGCAATCATCATTATTCAACTAATAACTGATCCAGTTTGTGCACAGTCAAACTCCAAACAGTCACCCCTCACTACAGTGGGTGGCTAAAAGTGTTATAAAGAAAATTAAAAAATTGAAAAATTGATAAACAGTACTTGTTCATTTCTATTCTTATTCTGCTATAGTTTTATCAAAACATTGTTGTGTTATTTTCTGATGTCCAAAAATTTTCATAAAGCAATGTAGAACCTGTGCATCAATTGATATTTACACATAAACTTTTACAAATTTCAATGAAAATTGTGTTTACTTGGATTTTTTTGTTTCATAATTTGAGGGGGATAGTGATTGATTATTCCTATTGACACATATCAGGATACAACTATAATAGCAACAATTTTTTTATATATGTATTTGGACCAGAAGTCATTTAAATTTAGTCCTGATACTTGAAACCAGGATGTCAAATCTTGTTTGGAGAATTGGGTTTCAATCCAAGTCTGACATACATCACACGTCATCATTATCTCATAAAACTCTCCAATCATTTGACATTTACACCAATTCTGTGTTTTCTTGGATTTAACCTCTACAGCAATCATGTACCTCATCAAACAAATGAACATCACATTTTTGACTTAAACTCCATCATTCCTTCATTCAAATCAGCATCAGCTAATATCATACCTATTACCAATCTAATAATTCTAAAAAATGAGGAATTTAATCTTAATATGAATGTTGGTGATGTCAAACACAGAAGGTGTGCAATTGTAAAGCATGATCTAAACAATTGAAAATCAGTAATGATTTCAGGAAACCATATGTTGATAATATCAATTCAATGAAACTGCTTTGGATTGTATTCCTCATGATGGGTCATTGTGCTGTCACCATATTTCAAGTGAAAGCTCTTTTTCACAAATGTAAAAACACCAATTAACAATAAATAATCTGTATCATAACAAAAATAATTCAAAATGCACAAATTATTCCTTAAGAAGGCCCAAACTCTGAAAGATCATTAACAGGTGTAAGAGGAATGATATTCAAAAGATTGTGTGTTTTCTTGTATCAAAAAATATAATGATGTTGTATTTTGTTATGAGTAGATTCAATGAAGATTATACTAGCGCATCAATCCTCAAACAACAAATCTGTCAAACATAGACCAAATTTCCAGTTTTGTCCCATAACAAAGCCCCAAAAAACACACCATATTAATCATATGGCACATTGTTATACTCATATGTTATTGAGTCTATTGATTTTCTACATGTCATTTGCCAGGCTCATTGATTGGTTTGCGACAAGAAATGAACAGTTTTTTACATTAATTGTCATCATAGTGACTGGAAAAGATATGATTGAACACTGGACAATACTTAAAATCTAACAGGCCAATTCATCATTTATTAATCAACTTCTCCATAGCTACAGTGATTTCCCTTTAATCAACTGGTGGTTCCTTTGAACAGGTAAAAGTGGAGGTTTGGCTATGGTTGGACAGACATTGGGTATTGTGTCCCCATTCTTCAATGTAGTTGCAGTAATGTATTTTGTGCATTGAATAGCAAGTTTGTATATGTGTTTTTGATATCATGATCTAATTCTTTGTCATCATTCACATAAATTTCTTTCTCCATGATTTTATTGGTTATAACATTTAAAATTTTCATTTCATCTTGTGAACACTATTTGGTGTATGATGGGAAGTATCAAAACTTATTGTCACATCAAGAAGGCAACATGTACTTCACCAAAAATCAGATTGATTCCAACACACATTCACTGTCAACAATACTGATAATGATCAATCTATGGCAGTAGTGCAGTTTGACTATGATCAATACATTACAGTTATTGTTTGTGTGTAGCTCATGTTCAACTAATGTGCCAGGATGAGAAAAGAAAAATAAATCAGTTAAAATTACACAACTAGGAACTATATATTCATCCAATCCAACCATTTCAAAATGGCATTGTCATATTATCACAAACAGGAACTTCCCAAAATGAAGTATTGACAATAATAGTGAACATCGTGATAATCAATGTGTTTGAAAACGATTTTGAAAAATAATAAAATTTGTATGTCTTCATGATCAAATTTAGTTCAACGTAATATGAATATTTCAAAATACTGCAAACAAGTCTGTAATAAAAATATCTATTTTATAATATGAAGAACTCTGTCAAACAACATTATGATCATGTATTTCCAGCGCAGAGCAATCATGGTTCTTACACAATCATTGTCATAAAGATCTTCTTATTTCCCAGTATCATCCGTCAGCGATGGCGCTTCTCCCATCGTGATAGCTATCTCGTGCTTCACTGGAGGCAATTTCTCCTTCTTCGGCGCCGTCAACACCAACACTCCATCCGACAAANGCTATCTCGTGCTTCACTGGAGGCAATTTCTCCTTCTTCGGCGCCGTCAACACCAACACTCCATCCGACAAATGTGCCGTGATCTTGGACGTGTCCAGATCCCTCCCCAACGAGAAACGCTTATCGAACTTGTACTCTTCAAACGACGAGTCGGATTTGACTTGGCGCGCTCCTGTCATGTGAAGTACTCGTCCCTCGTTTTCTAGCTCGATCTTCATGTTCTCGGGCTTGACTCCAGGAACATCGACGGCAAGACGGAAGTGCTTATCGTTTTCAGTGACTTCGTAGCGGGGAGAGGATCGACGGAGCTGGTCATTGGCGTTTGTATGGGTAGTGAGAGATGGAACGCCGAGCATGATAGGCTCTGTGAAGAAATCGTCGTCGAAGCCGGCGAAGACTGATGATCGTGGGTACCAGAACGAAAGACTCATGATATTTCAATTGCTATCTATGATGACTTGTGATACAGCGTATGGAAGAAATCGAGTTCAAAGCGATGATGTGTTGAAGGTTGAGTTGAAATGAGTTGCTGTTTGTGATTTATGTGCTAGACGAGTTGGGAGTTGGTGAAGAAAAATGAACCAAATTGAAAATGTGAGGAATCGTGTTGAGGGTGAAAGGCATGTTTGATTATATCACATATTAGAGTAGAGAGTGAAGAGGGGAACGTTGTTGTAAGGACAGATATCTTGAGATATCTTCTCACGAGAGTTCGCATAGAACGTTTCTCAAATCGTGACATAGGAATACATACAGACATTCCCCAAGAACTCCATCGAAACATCACATCATGCTCTCTTGGAAAATCTTCACAAGCTTAATCGTCGATGTTTATAATATGTCCTCACCTGTCCACACACACGTGCGTTTGGTATCAAACAAATGATTGTGGGCTTGTCTTACCTTGCCAACAAATAATCACTGATCTAAGATATGACATTGCTGCTATCTATGCTGAGTATCTTTGATTGAGAACCCACACCAATCACTAATCACCAATCATTCATCATGCTCCATTACAAAGATCTGTTACAGTTCCATTGGCATCTGTGTTGAATGATATTTCATGTTTCATTCTAACAACACCAAAATCAAGCTAATCATCAATCTCATAGACTTTTGAGCACAACAAACACTTTGCACTGCCAAACTCTGTAATGTATACACAACTCATGTCTGTGCTGCATTTCATCAAAACAAACTTCTCTCCATGATCTTGCTAGTGCTTTATCACCTCCCACCACAACATCAACAGACCAAACTTTATCCCCATACTGATCATCTACATCCATGTCATCCATGTTTCTCATACTTTGATACTGTCAACAGTTTTCTTGCCTCTTGTTTGACTTTGACAATATGTTTGACAATATATTTGATAAAATGGATAAAATGATGGAGTGATCTTTGGCAATGGCTTTTCTTGTCCAAGTCAATCATTTTCCCTCTTCATGAGTCTGTTGTGGATATGGAGATAGAGATGGTCAAATTTCCTCCAAAAGCAGTTGACAAGTTTGCAGTCCCTCCAAAATAGAACAAGAATCACTAGATTGACTAACATAGGATGATGCTTTATTACATCAATGGATAGGGGAAACGATGCATTGAACAAATGTTTTTACAATCAAATGTGTCATTGGATTTAGTTTGAGGTTTTTGACAAATTTCACAAGTTCTTAGTTGAAAGAATGAAGGAGACTGAATGCAAAGATCTAATTAATTTTGTTGTCATTGACAATATTTGTTTCAATTGTTGTGGAAAAAGATCAAACAATGCTATAGTGAAAGTACTTTTTGATGTGCTCAGTTGATTCCATATTTCATTGCAATATTTATTCAAGCAACCAACTTGTTGCAAAAGGAGTCTGCAGCTGAAGATGCATGTTTACTGTTACACATAGGTATGAATTTGTTGAGAGTCTTGATGGCTATACTACTCTTCATGGTATATGTTAAAAAATGATTTATTGATTTTTCAGTAATGATGTTCCCAACATCCCTACATAATTTCTTCCACAAATACTGATCTGAAAATTTTTGTTCCAAAGGCAACTTCACATTATTGATGAATTTATCTTGGAAAATCGCCAGATTTGGTCCTTTGACAATGTATTGGTTTAGAAACTATAAACATTTGTTGGGAATTGCAAAAAGTGTGGTGGAAAATTTGAAAAGACCTGAATCTGATTGTAATCTCAAAATGACTAATATAAATACATATCATTTTGAAATATGTGAAATATGAATACAGATGGTGTTCATTTTCGAATAGTGGAGAAATTCTTCAGTATCTTGAGAAGCAAGAGATTATGTCTAGTTTTATGGGTTGATGATATGAAGATCAAATTGATATTAATCATCCACTGACTGCTGTTTGGTAACATCTATAGCATTGTTCAATTCCTGTCATGTAGTGTTTGTCTCTTCTCTGGACAATCCATGTCTATGTGCATGATTGGGTTGAACCTGCATCTAAAACAAATAAACAAATAGTCAATTCTTTTTGCGGTTTCGATCACAATAATTCAAAGCTTCTGCCTCTTGAATGTCATGGGATGTCTTAATTTCCCTCCTATCTTCATCTTGGCTTCCATATTTATCTGATAAATCACCTTCAACAAAGCCTGGTCTCCATCCATCACTATTAGGTCAACCAGCTCCAAATCCATCATCTCCTTTGTTGTCATCAGGTCGATTGTCATTTGCATCTGCATATAGACTATGCCATTGGTGCCAGCATTTGGTCCCTTGCCATCATGTTTCCCCCACCATCAATATTATCATCCCAATTATCTTCATCATTTGGTCTTTCACCATCATGTTGCATTGTTGACATGTTTATGATCATCTTTGTCAGGTCATATATTACCACCATCTTTATTTTGTTGGATTTCTACAGAATTTTCAGCACTATGATTTTCATCCCTCACCATTTCTCTTCTTTCAAGCCTGCTATCAGTTGACTTCATCCCTCTACCAGATTTTCATGTCCACAAGGCCAGAATCAGATGTTTTTTGACATCTTAATTACTTGCATCATTGCCATGTGGTCTAACCTCACCAATATGAGAAACATTACTATGCCCTTTATTCATCATGTCCTGGGAAAGAGCACCAACATCAGGTACCTCTGCATCTTCAATTTGCAGATCATTGTTGCCATCCAATCCAAATTCATTTTCTTCATAAGCATAATCATTTTGTGCTTCAACTATATTGAAACTGTTTTCAACAAACATGGTCACTCCGTCATTGACACAATGATTAGAATCTGTACCAGTGTCACCACATATGCCACCAATACTGATGTCAACATCAACAACAACAACAACAATAACACCAGCACCAACACCAACACCAACACCAGCACCAGCACCAACAACAACACCAACAACAACAACACCAACACCAGCACCATCACCATCACCAACACCATCACCATCACCATCACCACCACCACCACCACCACCACCACCACCACCACCACTAAAACCAACACTAACACTAACACTAACACCAACACTAACACTAACACTAACACTAACACTAACACTAACACTAACACTAACACTA
>JALLPE010002813.1:0-16097 GCA_036940025.1 Conticribra weissflogii
AATAGCGCATATTTTTAGTTAGAACATCAGTTTGTTTCACCATCCTAACTTCCAGTTTCAAGAACAAGAAGGAAAGAGGCAACCCCTTCTTCTATTTTCATAATGTTGTGTATCGTAGTGTTTTTTTTAAGATTGTCTATTTTCAAGAAGATGATTTGTACTATTTCAAAAGAGTTTTCTTAACCTGTGCAAGTATGAGTTATTACTTTTCACACCATCTCTTTCCCACATGACTAAGAGTCAAATATGTCTCACCCTGTATGCCTTCTGATTCCTGGGAGTGGAACATAATATCCTACTGAAAGCTTCATTCCTTTTTATGCTGTGCTTGCTTGAAATTTGATTCTATTCTCCTGATGACATATTGAGAAAGAGCTATTGATCCATGTCATGGAGAGCTTGACTCTTGCATTTAGTTCATCTTTTGTCTGAGTTCTTGGAATAGAATATACTGTGCCCTGTTTGGCAATGCTATGAAAAAGGTGGCATCATGTTATCACATTATTGAATTCACAACCTTGGAACTATAAAGATTTTTTGCAGTGTTTTAGGCCTACCTTTAAGATGAAAGCTGAAATATTATACCTTTCACATTTGATACATTGTTCAAAAATGACTTCACATTCATCAATCATAATACCATAATTTGGAACTCATACCAAAATCATTCTTCTATTGAATTCTAGACCAATCTTCAACTCCAACTGCAGTATTTTTTGGTAAAATTTCATTGAGCAATGATATCTACTCAACTAAACTTAATGGCTGGATACTCTGTCTAAATAAATAATGTTTGCATTGTTGGATGCAATGCCAACTCATACTGTGATGAGGGATTCATTCTATCAATTTTTGTTGCCAATAGGAGGCGGCCCACACACAAACATAGAGTCAATGCATTTGAACATGCTGTGACAAGTTGAAACTACTTGACAAATCATTAAACCTGAAAAGAATCCTCCATTATCTACCCTGTATTCCAACTATTTTTGCTGCACTGACAAAATTGTATGATTGAGCCTGAGAATTGCATTATATGGGGCTGTGGTCCTCTGCTATAGGATACCTCCCTGGATGGGTAATCAATGGATGAGTGACAGGGGAAGCATCCCTTTATGCCCAGCTGTTAATTTGTACAATGCATATGGATTGAAATAAGTCATCCATACCTATAAAATTACTAATTAGGCAGTGTACTTTTTCAATCCATACTGTCCCTCTGCATGAACAACAAATCATTACAAACCCATTGAAACCAACCCAATACTCATTGGTGGTAACATTAAGTAGTCAAGTAAAGGTTTTAGGTAGAGTGGCAAGCTGATTCAAAGCTATATTTGATCACCGAATTCACATACCATAGCAGTTGCTAGAAATATTTTTTCAATTATTCAAGCTAATAATTTGGCTCTCTGTCAATTTTTTGCTGCATTAGGTGATATTATTAACAGAAAAACACCTAAATGTAAATAGCTAATTGATTGCACATATGGTAGTTGTCAAAACAATTGAATAACAACAAATTTATCACAGAATGAGCAAAGTTTCTTAGTATCCACAGGTGTGATTTGATCCAGAACTCCTCCACAAATATTCATTGATATCCTCCTCCAACAGCAACAAACACAGTGCCATTGCTTTCACAAGTCGCAAGTGATATATTTGTAATCTTGGATGGATTTATGTTTGTGTGGGAGGGAAGGATTGGTGTGTGTGCAAACAATGGCTCCAAGTATTTCTATTCAACTGCTGACATTGCCCCCCTCAACACCCAACTTCAGGAGAAATGAAACTATCAATGAATTAAACCTTATCAAAAATATGAATATTGAATTAAAGCATAATATCAGCATTTCAGCAATGGTGGGGTCTGCTAGATTGTAGATCTTACTTTTTTCACTAAATTACTAAAAATATGGGCTAGGGCATGAAGAGATAATGAGAATACTCAACAACATGTGGTAAAACATGCATTCAGTATTGAGCATCATCTACGTAGTATGATTGCATTGTTGATGGTGGGAATAATCTCATATTGGATTGTCATGGTCATGACCCTGATAATCATGAGACAATGGTTGAGGATAAAAATTTTCTTCAAGGAGGGTACCCAAGTTAGTTATCATCTGTGAACCAGGGGCAGGTTGTGATACTTACAAGTCTCCCATTTGGGGACATGTATGGGTTTACAAAATGCACATGGATTGCAAACTGTTGGGACAGATGAGTCTATGGTCTATGGTCCAGCATTGCTAGGATACAAGTCATCAAAGGAGTTAATGTTGTTGTGATAGGAATGGTTGCTGACATGGCTAGCACCAGAAAGTCATTGGACTGACAAAAGTGGTCATTAGGTGATATTTGTTGCCACTAGCTCCCTTTTTCCATTTGCATGCTAAGACTACAAGTTTTTGAGGATTTACTGACTTTGGACATAGTTCTTGAGGGTTTCCAGTGATTCTTTCTCAAAAAAAGACTGAAATTGTTAACATGCTTTGTAATATGGGTCTTAAAAAATTAAATGAAAACAAACCTTTATTTTCTTGTATATGAGGTGCCTCTCCCACTTGCAGGTGAGAACTTAAGCTACATTCACAACAATGTTGAAATGAAAACAGATATTGATTCCAAACATGGTTGAAAGTTTCTTGGGTGTGACATCAGCACAAATTTGAGTGGCAACAGTGGTAAAACGCTTGTTGCCAACCTTGAAAAAGTAATCATCTTCCCCAATCTCATCTTTGTTTTTGAGGTGCTTGGCTTCATGAGTGACACAATTCCAGTAGGTCACTTGGGAATCTGTGGCCAAAAATCAGTTTTGGTAAATGTCAATTTTAGTTTGAATGAAAAGCTTACAGTATAGCTGTCAACACATGATGTTTGGTTGATACTTTGAGCAAAAAATCATGATAAAATCTTGTCATTGAAAATTAATGTTTGGTCTTTAATTATCTTTATCTCAATGCTGGACAGAAAATAAATTGTGATGTGAGAATAAGTCTGACTTAATTGATTGAATATTATTGCTAAAAATAGCCCTTTCTCAGCTTTTATGTGATACATGGGAGTCAATGGGGTCACTTTCCTCACTGAGAAATTGTGTCCTGAAATCACACTGCTCAAACTGCTCAACAGTGACAAAAACATGTCCATTAGATGGACATGATAGGGTGCCACTACCACTTGCCTGAAACAATATGGGAAGCATCTCCATGTATATGCCTGTTGACTTGTATTGTTTTAGACAAAACAGCAGTCACAGGGAAGTAGCATGGCCTCACCAACATGAACACCAGATGACAATGTTCACAACATTGTCTGGTCCTAAGCTTGTTGGTACTCTAGCATCAGTAACCCCCACAAACCACGGTAGTTACATGCTCTTCCTGACCACAAAAGTGAGAGGGATCAACCTGCAATTCCCTTTTGGCTTTATGTTGTTAAGACATCTATCATATAGGGTCATTTCCACATCATTGAATGCTGGAATCAATGATGAAGATTTTGTGTTTTTTGTTTATAATAGCAACAAATGTTCCTAAAATATGCCTTTTCAAATGAATTGATATATTTTTATATTCAAGTATGTGCACAAATATGTTGCCCAGAAGTGACTTATTAATTCATTGCTTGGCAGTGATTTCTGGACAACAGGAATCGCTTAATAGCAAAAGGTATAACTTGAATACATGATATTACCATTCCAGTTACGTTTCAACATTTTTGGCAGAGTTATATTCCAGTTATATTTGAGCATCTCTTAATGCATGAAACACATAGTTGAAATAGCTGCCATTTTCATGAATTTGTGCCATCAAAATTTTCTTTTGACCGCTCTGATCCTCTTTGGGTTAGTACTTTCCATGCTGATTCTAGCCAGCAGCTTTTATTTTAGCATTGCAAGCGTTACATTATCATGATGACAAAGAGGACAGCAGTGATAAATAATCATTGCAAAGGAAAGGTTTCTATGGATCCAATGTACAAAATTCTAGACACCATTTTGAATAAGTAAGAGTATGGAGTGCAGTCTATGAGTACTAATTGCTCCCACACTTGTTGAATGTCTCTCAACTTAAATCAGTATTCCATAGTTCATGGGCATTATTTGAGCAGATGAAAACTAACATCATGAATGAGCTAAAGCTGGACTTCTGTCAGGATTTATTTGGATGATATAGCAAGATTAGTTGCTGTCTTGAGGGTATACTATTATAACTTCTGAAGTCACACGTATTTGTTTCTCCTCATTTTGTTTTAGTTGATTATTTTCTGATATCCATCAAGTTTGGTATAAGATAATATCTGGAGTTTTATCATGCAATCCAGGAACTATCCTACATGAGTATTTGTGGGTGCATTATGAAACTGTCCTGAAAATATTAGCAAACTTCACAGAGGTGCTGATGGCATTGATGATATGCTGGGTTCAATTGATTGTATGCACACCATTTGGAAAAATTGTAAAAGCATTGGGTGGTTTGTACAAGGGGAAAGAGAATATTGTATTGCTTGTTTTGGAGAGAACCTCAGACTGCTGTGAATTTTTTGGCATAAAATTGTACAAAAACATGGGGTGGTTTGTACAAGGGGAAAGAGAATATTCTATAGCTTGTTTTGGAGGGAACCTCAGACTACTGTGTATTTTTTGGCATAATCCCCATGGACATGCCAGTACCTCAAAGGACGAAATTATCTTCCATTTGTCTGCATATCAGGAGTGTTTGTTGGATGGATTATTGGAGCAGTATAAAGTGGAGAAAGGCATACTTGCAATGATGAATGCAACTAAATGTTCATCCTCAATCATGGAATTTTAATGAACTTTTGTGATTTGTCCAATGCATTGAAATACCCTTGACAAAAGAAGAAACAAAATCTACAAAGTGGCAACAGGGGGTTAGAAAGGACATTGAAAGGTCTTTTGGAAATAAGAAAATTCTGTGGAAAGTTTGATTTGCATTCAGTCAAATGAAGTACATTGTATACATTGCAAGTTGAATCATGACTGCAATTATTCTCTATGATGTTGCCATCTGTAGGTTATGGCATGTGCAATGTCAATGAACAAATAATCTTGAAGAGATGGAGAAAGATTTGGTGACTTTGCACGTATTGTTTCACAACACTCGCCTAAAATGAAATATGGTAAGAACTATAATGATGGAGTTGATGAACTTGAAAATACTATGCCTCAGTCTTTTCAAGAAGTAATTTCTGATTGAGGATGCACATGGCATTTATCTTTGCTCTGCATTTATGAAAAATTGATTGAATGAATGTTATGAATTAGATGCATCTTATTTGGTAAAATCAAATCAAATTAGTTCTAGTGTAATGTCTTACAACAAAACATATTAATACAATTGTTTTTCATTGTTTACATGAGTATTGCTGTTGTCATCTGGTTCTTTGCCATCCACATCAATGTTGCCTCCTTTGCCCCTGGAATTGATTTGTCATTGATGTTTAGATTTTCTCCAACTTCTATCTCCACTTAATTGCTAACAAATGTTTCAAAATACAATCACCATTAACCAAAAACATATATTTCTTTCCTTAATGCATCAAATTTTCAATATGTTGTTACTACCTACCTTGGAATATTCTCCACTGATGGAATCCATGAAACCAGGCTTTGTCTCTTCCTGATCCACTTCAACAAGAATAAGCTTCACAATTATTGATCACTTAGGACATTTTTTCTGTTTGCTTGATTTATGCATTATTCTCCTGATGCTTCCAAAGGTCTGCAATTTAGATTGACTTTCAAAAATTCTGCTCCTTCACCATTATTGCAGACATTGCTGCATGTGATGCTTCCATTTCAAGTAGTGATTCTAGGTCTTATTAGCATACCAAGTCTTTTCCACCCAGCTTCTGTGACCATCTTTGTATCTTTCACTCCTAAAGGACAAATTTACAATGATCTTTAGAAGATTTCATGTTCATACTCCATTAAAACAATAGTCTTATCTGCTAAATCCAAAGGGTTGGATTCTGTCATGGGATTGAACCTTGGTGGTGATCAAGGTATTTTGTGCAAATGAGAAAAATGAAAATGGCTTACTTTCTGCCTCTTTATCATCCATCATTGCTATGATGTAAGTTTGATGTTAACTCAAACTACACTGATGTTATGATGCTTAGATTTTTGTAGCTCAATTGTTTATCACTCGTCAATTTTCGCTCCTCTTGTAGAAAGTGCCAATACTAACCGTTGATGTAGATAAAATAACAAAAGATTTGAATTATTCTACCCCAAAATATCTTCACTGTCTGGTCTGTTACAACTGTGGAATCTTCCCAAGCAGGAGCATGCGACTTGCTCAAAACTAAAACTTCCACTTCAATTATATTTGGAGATCTATTAAACTTGAACTCTTCAAAATAGGAAGCAATGTTTTGATAATAATTTTCCCATTATTCTTTATTTTATTTATTGAGACAGCATCAATCAATTTTGGTACTCTTTTTTTTGTAGCTGATTGCTTTGAGGACTTTTGTTTTGATAATGCTGCCACATAAATTTGGTTAATTGACACTGTTTAGTGGTAATGTCAGGTACAAGGGAGGGTCATTTTTCTCCCCCATCATGTATCTACTGAGTAGACTTGACATGGTGATCAAAAGTTATGTGCAATTGTGACAGAAAAGAGTCTTAGTTGCTATTCCATTCATTTATTCCAGAAGAAGTGATTATGATTCAAAAAATTATATGTGTTTGCTACTCCACATACAATCACTGGGATAGATATCCCATCTTCTACTCAAGTTGTGAAAATTTAGATACAACTGAAGTGTGACACAACTAAAAGAATCCTTTCAAGATTAACAGTGTCAAGCTATGACAAGATTTCAATTCAAAAATATTCAGAATAGACAATTCTGATTCCATTATTGCTCTAAGATTTGCTTATTATTTGCAATAAAAATGTTTGAAGTTAGTGATATGTATTTAATATTGACTAGATCCAATGCCAAATATAGTATGATAATCATTGCACATTCTTGAGAAATGAAATCACTTACATCTCCTCACACAGCTGCCAATTTTTTAATCATGATTTTTCTAGACTATCACAAGCAAATAATCAAAAGCAACATATCATTCAACGAAGAAAAATAATATCAAGAAGATTTTTATTTCTCCTTAGAGTACATCAGAAGTAAAAATAATTGAAAGGAGAATAAAGAACATAAAATGACTCCAAACATCAATTTTTGCAGGTATATTTGACTCTAAAACATTTAATGTGGTCCAAGAAAAATAATATCAATTAGATTGTTTCTTATTGTACAATTCAATAGCAGCAAAAAACAAGAGTGATTCAAATTATCACAGAAAAAGGAGCATAATGAATCCAAACCATCAACCTATAAAAAAGTATTGCTGATGTGAGGTCCATTCTACCTAACAAAAGTGGCACATGGCACATATCTGTTGCCCTATAGCATGTCCACTCCTCAAGTCCCTGCAAGAATATCACAAGCAAATACCCTTCCATCCCCCCTGTTAATTCCATAAACATATTCAATGTAATCAATTTACTTTTGCTCCAAAAATCAAGTCATTGCATCTCTTAATACAATTGTGCCAAAAGGTGTTTGGCAACATATCATAAACACAAACTGAGTTTTTGTCCATATCAAGACTGAATTCATCATCAATGCTTACCATGCCTCCAACTCTCACCTTTCCCTTGCTTATATCCTTTGCTTGATCTATTTCACTCTTTTTATGATAATTACACAGAGTTTGGGCAGTGTACTGATTATGTATGACGTTTTTGAAGTCATCACTGTGAGTGTCAGATGATTTCATTGTATTGTATTAAATAAGGGTAAGTGATTGTTTTGAGGTTGAAGGATATATATATTAAAGGTAAATGATGCATGACAAGATAGTTTGCAAACATAACATGGATAGTTCATTTTTATTTCAATGTTGAGGAGAAAATAAATTGATGTAATTTACCCAAGTCACTAAATAATTTGCTATCATGTTACCTAACCTTCTCACTAATACAAAAAAATAATGCATACAATTATCTCAAATTGTAATGCATTCAAAGTGACACATGCATCCATTTGTGGTAAGCAGCTGCTGTGTCTTTCTTGGAGATCCATTGAGGAGGAGATCACTACCCTTCTACTGCTTCATTTATGGCAATAATCGAAATTTGCTAGTTTTAATTTTTCTATGAATATGTATGTAATCTCAAAAAACAACTTTCCCCCTTTTTTCTCAGTGCAAAAAATTGTGATTTTCTTTTTCTCTGTATTTCGTGCTTACTCTAAGTAGAGATAATGTGTTTTGGTAATCATTTTCAGTTCACCCCTCTCTGGAGGAAAAGGTTATCATGCACTTGTAACACTATGGTGCAAAAAACACGATAATGTTGCAAATGCATCATAATATTGCAAATGCATGATAATGTTATCAATGAAAAAGAAAAAACCCATAATGTAGGAATCAGTATAGTTTCTACATCTATTGCATGATAATGTTATTTCTGCACCATGAGGTTACATGTGCATCATACAGTTACATATGCACCATGATGTTAAAAATAGACTATGGTGCATAAGTAACATTATCATTCATGATGCAAGCATGCTTTACAATGCAACATTGATAAGAACATTTATACATATGATACAGATTTTAAAAAATAAAGAAAATTTGTTAGAAACTGAAAGGGGCAATAATTTTAAGAATTAGGGTTCTCATAAAATGAAAATTTTACAAATCAACAGTCATCTTCTATGTACCATACCCTACTTTCAATACTTACCATAGAGTACTGTAATCTACCTTATCCCACATCCTGACACCTGACACCACTCTTGCTAACAAAAAATGGAACAACCAACCAACCAAAGCAACCTCCATGCCTCCTATATAACACTATTACCTGTTCCAAAATTTTAATTACAATTGCTGAAGTACAATTGTATGACAATGCATCATAAATTATTATGAAGATCATTCAAACTTGAAGAAATGTGTCTGTATAAAATGAAAACAATGGACTAAAATAAACAAAGTCAAAGCAATTTAGGCTCTTAAAAATAAGGAGATAAAAATATAACAGAAATTTACTTTGCACCATGACGTTCAAATGCATTGTTAGTAAAAACCCTCCACTGGTTTAAAATATGTCTTTTTGATACAACTAAATGATTCAATAGAATAATAGCTTTGTTCAAAAGATAAAATTGTCATCATCATTTTTGATCTCAGAAAAATAAGCAAGTATTTGAAAATTTTGTTGTTCATATTTCCAAGTATTGTAAAAAGTGTCAGTGGTTTCAAATTCAAATCCAAAATAGTATTGATTGGTAATTGACATGTACTTGGAGGGTTAACTGTACAGGATTGAAAAATAAAATCATATTAAGTAAAGAATGGAAACAATTTGTCAATAACTCACATTCAAGTTATTAAAATTATTTTAATTATTGCTAGTTTGATCATGGAAAATGTTGATATATCATTCAACTAGCTCAAATACATTTACTTTACTTGTTTACATTTCACTATGAATAGTAATTAATGATGCCAATAGGTAGGCAGAAACAGAGAGCTATCAGCAATAAGTACAGAACATTTTGTAATGTAACAAGAATTTGCAGTATTATCTTATCCTCAACAAGCCAAGATAACCTAGAATGAAATCAAGTTTATTGAGTTGGACCCAATAGTGCTAATCAATACTGGAACTCAGGTAGAATCCATACATCTATACATACATCATTTGTGCTTTTTTCATGCAAATTAATTTATGTTGCATCACATTTGTATCATGATGTAATAAGTTGTGTTCTTTAAAAAACTTTTGTTTTCCGACCAATGTCATGGTCAATGATTGAATAGATAGTCAATTTTTGCCCCAACTTAGTCCCGTTTTCATTGTGCCTGATTTTGAGACTTGGTTAAATTGACAGAGTTCTCCAAATTTTTTTGCAAAAAAACTAATGACTGGCATTTTTCATTGTCAACATACATAACCGTTTTGTCACCAAAGTAAAAATATTATTATTGCATGATGAATGTAGTTCTTAAAGTATAACATTATTGATAAAAAAATTCTACCATTGCAGATAAAAATATTGGCCTATGAATATCACCATATAATTGCAATACTATATCTTCTAGTGGACAAAACTGGAAAAAATTCAACAACTTTTAAGAAATTGTTTGGCAAAAAATAGGTCACCAAGCCTTTTGATCACACATCAATTTATCATGGCATTGTATTTTTACCAAGAATATTGTTCAATATTGAGCTATGCATTTTTTAAAGATTTTGTCATGTACAAGAATTTATCAATTTTTTGATAAAAAAGAGAGTAAACACATTGTAACTATTTTCACAAAAAATCTCTTTTTATATAGTTTAAGTCATCTATTTTCCCGATTTTGATCTATTTAAAAATATAGATCTGGGTCAGGGAAATAGAGCAAGACATGGTTATTTCTTATGGTATTATTCTACAAGGATTTACATGTTTCTATGTGCAAAGCACCCCCTGCACAACAATAAAAATAGCAGATCAACAATCCTAACATTTGTTGAAAATGACAATATTGAGATAAATCAGAGAAGAAATGATTTGTCATCCTATCCTCAAATTCCATCACACAATCTTGCCCATTTAACCTTGACAGTGTGAGAGGACTAAGCCCAGATGAAATTGATGAGAAAAAGGCCATTGTAAGAAATATACCATCATAATTAAAAATTCCACATCTAGGAAGAGGCACCAGATTTAGCAAAGAGGAAATTTTATTTCTTCGAAAAGCTTAAACCAGAGAAAGCTCAGATCCAATTGTCGAGACTTGTCAAAATGATGGTACATTTTGAAGAAAGCTTTGCAATATGTACAATCAACTCATTGCAGGATGGCACAGCAAGAACAAGAGAAATTAGTGATCTTTGCTGTCTACATTTGGATATAAATATTCTTTGAGGAGCCACTTTTGCCATTCTTTATGGCCTGCTGTCCAAAAATTTTCACTAATAGAAAGTCAATATAAAATTAAATAGGATGAAAATGAAAAGAGAAAACCTTAGCATTCTTGAAACATAGAAAGACTACTTGAAAAAAAAATCAAAAATGACATGACAAAGGTGTCTTTCAAATAATCTGATGCAATTTTTGGTTTTAAGGGGAGCCAAAATTTGGGACTCATATGTTGAATTCACCTGATGGATGTGTGCCAGGCAATGTTTATGCAAGAGGAGATTTAAGCAATTTGGAATAGATGACAAAAATCCTGTTTCAAACAATAACAGGAAGTGACAAAGGCTGGGATGTAAAAATGCAAATAATCAAAAAATGATGAATCAAAAAGGAGGGAATCAGATGTGGTCTTGTCAAATTGGATTGCAGGAGATTGATGATTAGAGGTATTGGAATGGGATTGCAGAAACTCAAGAAATACACAGATTTTTTAAAACAACAAACCAAAGGAAAGGAAAAGTTTATGGAAAAGGAAGTAATGAAACATGTACCTGAATATGAGAAAAACAAACACAATATAATATTGGCAGAGAATCTATTGGTCATGTAGCAAAAACATTTATTAGAATCAAAAATTGAGCAAAGGAATATTCAATTGTAGAGAAAGAATGAATGATGATGACAAAATTTAACAACGACCAACATGGAAGTAATTGCCAGCATGAAGATAAAAATGACACAGTTATGCTAAATGTTGAGTGGTATAATGTGAACTCAATGATTATGAGAAGTAAATTAGGCAAAATTTCTTGAAAGATTTTCGAATCTATTTTACATTTTCAGAATCTTCATTTTGATTGTGTTTTGAAATTTGAAATGTAAAATGCTCCACATTGTTTGTCAATTTTTCTATTGCCTGTTAAATATGTGCAATCTTTGAACCAAATTTTTAGCACATTTGAATTTTATTAATAAATCCAAATTAATTTTTCCATTGTGAGATTAAATTTATCCTTGTTGTTTACATACTCCTCTACAATCTCTTTATGGATATCATCTTTTATATCACTGTAACAGCTTATTTCATCTCCATTGCTGTGTGGGAACATCTCCTCTGAATCTAGATCTTTTCCAGTATGAATACCATGTATAGCATTGCATTTAGTAAACAGAAAATCAGTTTGATGACAAAATATATATTATCTATGTGATGCAACAGAATTATTCTTTGCAAGAGCTCAAAATCCATACTCCATATCTTTGAACTGATTCCTATCATTTTGTAATTTTGTTTCTACAAATATCAATGGGACAGATTTTTTCCACTATTTTGCTGAGTAGATGGTAGATCCTCTCTACCACAAAGATTAATTTTGAAAAAAGGTTCAGAATTCATTTCAAATGTTAAATCACTATTTCCATATTTCTATCCAGAAATGGTTTGTGAAGTTTATACCTCTCCCAAATGTTCAAACCATTCAAGGCCCCTCTATGCCTAAAATCATGATGCCAAAAAATCATAATCATAACTCGCCTCCACCAATGAAGTTGGAACACCATCTTTTCCAATATTTTGACCATGATGAGAATTGGGACAATGGTTCTGGGGCACATGTCTGACATCTAGGAATTCAATCATTCCTGGAATGGCATATTGTGTATATTTGACACCTCCATTGCATCACTTCTTATCATTGACCTTGAGTACTTTGTCTTACCATGTACCATTCTTATTTCATTAACACTTATTAACAGGTTTGATACAGCTTGCCACATTTTACTCCCTCCCACGTTTAAATAGTCAGAGTACATATGAAATGACACACCATAGGAAGTATTTTTCAAATTTACTAGCAATTGGTCTTGTTTAGTTTTTCTCCTCTTTTACAATCCTCTCCATCTTGAAAATATTTCTCTTTTTGTGCAAAAGACAAGTACTCAAAACTAGATGGAGTAATTCAAAAGTGATGGTCGAATTGCTTGTTGTGGAATCATGATCTGGCACGGAGATTGTCAAACAGACTTGATTCTGTGGCTTTTCTTTTCACCTTTTCCATTGATTTATGATTGCCATAATGAATATCTTCTGATAAAAGAAGGACAAAATTGGAAAGGATAGCAAAAGCCTCCAACTGAATCAAAATCCAGCCAATTGAGAACAAAAGTGGTGGGGGCATCATGTTGGTGGTCACAAAATAACCTATTTTTTCACTCCCCAACATGTGCACATTTGGTTCTATCCAAAATAAAATAGATACACAGACTGAAATCACTCCAATCTATTTGACTATATACCTGACCATACACATGACTTACTGAGGAAAAAATGTTATTATCCATGCAATCTTTCTGGTAGGAATGTTTGTAGAGAAGATATCTTCAACTTATGAGGTGCTGTTGGTCAGCTTGCCAAAAACCCAACAGCACCCCTGCATTTGGTCAGCCAACCAAATGCATTCTATATAATTTTCTGTCCAAGGTTGTTTGTAAAAGAATACTTCATTCCACATGCATTGGAGGATAAATGTTACATGCCTCACATGGGATTTTTGTATGATATATACAGTACACTTTGACCTCCACCTTCAGCCACAACATAAACAGAAAGAAAAAATAGTGAGCAAATTGTGATACATATGGCTCTTTGCACCATTGGAAGAATAATTTGAAGAGAAGGTACCAAATAATTGCATACAAAAAATAATTTTATTCCTATGTTATTTTTGTCTTCTGCTGGTAGTTGATCAGAGCATCTGGACAAAAGATTGTTTGACTTTGTCCAGACAAAATGAAATAGCTGTTGGTCTGCCAGCATCTGGACAAAATCTTGTTTTGGCCTGAATTCGCATCAACAGATTGTGCAATAAAAGTTTCATAAATAGTAGAAAAATATTGTACTAATTAACCTACATACATATGAATTGGTATATTTTTCAATAATATTTCCCAGACAAA
Source organism: Conticribra weissflogii (assembly GCA_036940025.1). Lineage (NCBI taxonomy): Eukaryota > Bacillariophyta > Thalassiosirophyceae > Thalassiosirales > Thalassiosiraceae > Conticribra > Conticribra weissflogii. The sequence goes on from JALLPE010002813.1 coordinate 13,927, forward strand.
GCAAAAAAGATGTATGTACTATAAAATGGCAATATTCCAATATTTACTAAAAGGAAAATGTCAATATTTAGCCATTATCACACCTATTTTTCGATTTTTTTCTGTAGCGAGAATAAACAACATTAATTACATACTTCAAATAATATTCCATATTGGCAGTCTTGTAAACTGTGAGAGGAACCACTATTCACTAGGGCGTGAGTTCATTTTCTAATCCTAGTCCTTTTTCATGTGTTAGCCTCCACGTGGTACTACGACAGTAACCAATTTTTTAACATCTTAGATTTTTTTAATATATACTTAGTAGCAAAATAAATACTATAACATATGATAATCAATATTGATGTTTAGTAAATTACTGTCAGAAATATTTTTAGTTTCATTTTTTTAGTTATTTTGAATTAATTATTTAAGCTACAATTTTTATTAGAAATTAGTTTTATTTTTATTTGAATTAAATTTTTCATTCTTTTTTCCACCATTTTTTCATTTCAAAATACCATTATTACATTGTTGATTTTTCTATTTCAACTCATCATGGTATTTTAAGAAATAAATTATTAACAACTGTAGTGTAATTATTAATTTTCATTGAAGACACACATTTATAATTTTTCATGTCGTAGGTGAATTTGAACAAAGTCATTACAGTTACTAAAATATTTTTATGAATACTTTAGTTTACACTTTTTCATTGATAAGTACTAGGTCTATAATATGATTACTACAACAAATATTTAAAGATATAAAAAAATCATAAATGTTGAATCAAATCTCTATTTTTCATTTGGCTACATGTAGTAGACTGCTGATGTAAAAAAATCAGTTGTTTGAACTCACCATGGTTTAATTTTTATGAATATTGACCAGTTCCTTAATGTTTTAAAAAGAAAACTTTATTTTTACCTTTGGTTTTGTGTCAATAAACTAGGTTTTTTGCTCTAAAGAAAAAATCTTTGTAAGTGTAAGAACTTTGTGTTAATTTGTTGATCCAATTCAAGCCAATGCTTTGTGATTGGTTGAGCATTATGTGAAGAATATAGTAAAATTGTTTAGATCTTTAATAATCATCTGTCAATTTTAGATTGCTGATTAAAAACTTTTTTTTGAACTTTACTCATCAATAAATTTCTTAATTTTGAATATTAGTTTTGTCAGAAACATGAATTAATATTTTTTTCTCTTCAATTTTTAAGAATTCAAGTAATTATTTTTGTATGATTCAAAAAATATCTTTTTAACTGTCCTAGTGCTAGAAATGTATAATGACTAAGATTTGAAGATATACTCAAACCTTTCACCTGAACCATTTAGTCAATATTCATTCAGTAGCCAATACCAGGATTCATAAAGAAAAATTATCTAATTTATCTGAATTATGAATGGAAAATTTTTTGTATTCAACCTGCCATTTTTCATTTTTTGTTCTAATGTTTGAGATATTTTAATTTGATTGTTGGTGAGATTTACATTTCTTTTGTTGAAAACATGAATACATGTTTTCTGTTTTAACTTTTTTGAATGAATTCAATCTAGGACTAAAGGGTTCTTGAATATTTCTAGTTAAAAAATAATACTGTTTTTAAACTTCTACAGTGATTGATGTAATCTATGTATAATTGATAATATTTTAAGACTTCTTTAAACTTTTGATATTTATCTTGATATTTGTGTACTTATCAACCAATGTTACCTTTAAACAAAAAATTATCTAATTTGTCTGAATTAACAATAGTATAATTGTTTGATTATTTGCTTCATTGAAAAGTTAATATTATATTTTACAGTTCTTGCACAAATCAAACTAGGTCTGTATGGTTAGTTAATTGCTTCTTTGATTTTTAGTTTGAGATATTGCAAAAATTATAGCAAGGTCTGAATTGTTGCTAGACCAAAGATTTTATAATTTTCATAAAAATATTGAGATTGTGAAATTCTTTATTAAGAAGTAATTTTTTCATTTAGCTACCAATATTAGATTGATATCAATTTTTTATTGAATTTTTGAACTCATCAACAATTTTTTATTTTGATTATTGTTGATTTGTTGTTCAGTTTTATTTTTTGTGTAATGAAAAACTTCGTACTTTGATGATTTTGTTTTAAGTGATTTTTTGTAGTGGTTTTTACCAGAATTTTTGTTTGGTGGAGCGCTTGCTTCGGTCTTTGGG
>JALLPE010002831.1:0-12444 GCA_036940025.1 Conticribra weissflogii
ATTATTTTAAAATTGATGGAAATGAAGTTTTGTGGAGCTCCTGCAAATGTCATAACTGGACTCACCCTGGGTACAGAAAACAAACAGAAATCAAGTTCTTGCTCCTGTGACCACACTGCTTAAACTGAGATGATTGTGTTAGATCTGATTGTTGTCACTCCCATTCACAAAGCCGCTCTCACAATCAAAACGACCATCAAGAACTGGATTGTAAACCTGCTGCTTGGACTGCAAGAATCAGAATCATCATGTGGGTGAACATCAACAATCAAGATTTTGTTCATGATCTGCAAACAGCAATTGAGACCTTCATAGGTATTTCAGTGAAGATCTCACACATTATTCCCATCCTGCCAATCAAAATGACAGAGCTCTTTCTTGTTTGCCATTAGCAATGCATTATGAAACAACCATCCCTGCATCACTGCCAGAACAAGTACTTAACCACATCCTGGCTCCTCAACATTGATGTTGCCCATCACCACCAGATGCATTTGGCAACAATGAAAGCAAACAAGTATGGCTTGAGATACAAAAAATTATGTTTGCACTGAATCAAAATCATACAGATCCATGTGCAGCTTCCAGAAACCTGAATGACTACACTGATAACCTTCAAGGATATGCCTCTTTCTGTGATGATCAAAAGGAGAATGAGGAACACAGTGACAAGATCAATGATGCTGCAGACACTCTTGCTAGTCTCTCAAATAGTTTTTTCTGAACACCTGAGAGTTCATTCACATTGTTTTTTTTGACTTCTTCCAAGTCTACATACAATAAGACCAATTCTACAACACTTGATAAGATGATATCAATGTTATTTATATTATTAGTATTATTCATTTATTCAAGGTTGTTGATGCTCCATGACCACTCTCCACAAATATGTCAGACACATCAGCAGTAAACAGCCCTAAACTAAAAACAATGAGTTCATCAGGAAAATTGAAATGACTATTTTATACCTTCCCATTGATATATACACCTTTTCCACACCATGATGGGTTAGAAGCAAGGAATCCATGAGAGTGACAAACAACTTGACAACACAATTTTTTGAGCGATTATCAAAAAAATCTCCCAAATCCCCAACCTGCCTGTGGATTGTCCCAATGCAGTGTGGGACGATTGGTCTGGTTGCAGGGATTATACCAACACGCTCGCAAAAGTAAAATATCAAGAGTAGTTTTCATGAAGTGGCGGTGAGTAGCTGAAGCTCTATTCCGATTTTTGAGATCATGGGAACTTTTTTTTGAATTTTTTAAAATATTTTTGCTGCGCCCACTTCTCCTTCGAGCCGTCACACAACAGGTACGAAAGATATTAAAGGTTTATGAAAGACTACATACTTCGATCATCATGCCAGCTATGAATGAGAAGGCAAAATATTTTTTTGTCCATACGAAGATTCTATTGCCCATTTTTAATTTCCTAACACAGTCGCTCTCTTTCAAATCCTATTGGGCGCGATTTCTACTTATGAGGCTTATCTGTGATTGATTGATTGAAAACGTGTCCTTGCAATAAAACCAGCAGACCCGTTTTTTTATAATGGCCTGAGTGCCTCGGCCTGTGTTCTGAGAGTTTGTTCGTAATTATTTGTCAACACTGTCTTGAAAATAATACACATATTACGATATAAACTCTTTAGTATTATATAATACTTCTTGAGTATTTATTTTTATATTATGGCGGATAGGGGTTCTACTGCACCTCCTCGATTTATTTGACCATGGCGAGGTTACCTCTTTCCCAATAGTTCCGTCAACGAAAACGAAGAATCTGTCTTATCGAGGCGAACATCAATAAGCGCGCGTCAACCTCTTCCGTCCATCGAAGCCATGTCCCTGTCCATAGGGTCGTTACATTCCGCCTCCTCCCCCGTCTCTGCGTCTTCTCCCTTAACGGTCACCACTGCCGCCACTGCCGCCGCAGCCACCACCGCAAATGCCGTCAACAGTGCCACGGCCGCCAATGCCATCATCAACGGCGCCACAAATGCCATGACGTGGGAAACCTCGGGCTGCCCCTCCTCTCCCTTCGACGGATGGACGCACACCTCGGACTGCACGACGTACTATTGGTGCAAGGAGGGCAAGCGGGCCAGTTTGGATTACACGTGTCCGGGTGGACAGTTGTTCGACGAGGGGAAGGGGCGGTGCGACAATGCCGTGGACGTGGTTTGTTCTGGCGGCCTCGTCGTCGATGGCGCTGGTGCGGGTGCTGGTGCTGGCAGCGCTGGCGAAAGTAGCAGTGGTGGTAGCGCCGCCGGTCACGACGACGGGGGCCTCGGCCACTACCTCTCACAAGCCCTGCAAGACGCCGATCCCAACTCAAATGCCGGTGCCAGTGCCAACTCCAATACCAACTCCAACACCGGCCAGAACGCCACCGATGCCGATCCCAACGCCATCTCGCAAGAACTGCTCGACCAACAAGCCCACTGGGCCTCCCTCAACCGCCCCCTCCTCACCCCCGCCGAGCTGACCATCCTCAAGACCCACCCCAACATCACCCTCGTCCTCCGCCCCCCCATCTACTTCCCCTCCGTCGCCGACACGGCCTGCTATTCCGTCTACGACCTCAACCCCCCCGATTGGATGGACGTCCTCCAAATGTTCCAGCTCAAATACGACTGCTGCGAGACCACCTTCCGCTGGATGGATTTGAACTCCTGCCTCGGCGACGGATTCGTCGAAATCAACTACCAGGTGGAAGCGCCCTACGCACCCACCAGCGTGCCCAGCGCCCCTCCCACCGCCAGCCTCGAACCCACCGCCTCCCCCACCCTCAAACCCACCGACAGCGTCGCTCCGACGGCCTCTCCGGTGAATCGGCCCACGGCAGCGCCGTCGTCGTCTCCCTCCGATCCCGCGACGGAGACCCCCTCGACCGCCCCGTCCCTCGCGCCCACGACGTCCCCGACGATTTCCCCGAGCGCGACTCCGACGACCAGCGAGCCGACGGGCCGGCCCACGACCAACGAGCCCACGACGGGGGCTCCGAGCGCGAGTCCCGTGCGGGTTCATTTCGTGGTGGAGAAGGTGAGGGACGGGGGCGGCGCGTCGGGCGGCGGGGATGCCGACGGGGCGGTTCCCCTCGCCAGCGAGTATTTCGCGGAGTATTTCTCGATCGTGGCGGCGGCGCAAGACGGGGGTCCTGACGCCGTCGTCGCCGCGGCGTCGTCGGAACTGCTGGAAGAAGAAGAGGACGACAAACAAGCTATCGACGTCGGGATACCGCTCCCGACGAACGTCACCCTCGCGCCCCTCGCCGATGCCACCATCTCCAAACACCGCCCCGATCTCAATTTCGGGAACAATCCCAAACTCGCCGTCGACGCCGGTTCCTCCCCCTCCGACGCCGCCAACGGGATATACGTCGAGACGTTCGAAACCCTCTTGCAATTCGATTTCGCTTCCGTCCCCTTCCGCGACAGACACGTCGAAAGCATCCTCTTGGAATTGTTCTCCCAATCGGAATGCATCGCGGGAGTGAGATTCTATTATCTCACCTCTTCGGCCAAATCGATTTCGAAATGGAAGGAAGAGGAAATCACCTGGAGCACGGCGCCGGTGCCGACGGGCGGAGATCGGTACGTCGTCTCGACGGCGGAGGTGGGGACGAACGAGTGGAGCGTCGTGGACTTGACGGGGGTGGTGATGTCCGCCTTGGACAATTCGTCGGGTTCGCAGAACGGTGGCGGGGAGCCGCCGGGACTGGTCACGATACGGATACGAGCGTCGCCGCAGAGCTCGCTTCGAGATCGGTGTGTTTACTCTTCGAAGGAAGATGGCCAGGGGGATCGCGCTCCGAGGGTGGTGGTCAATTACGCCGTTGCAGACGAAGACGACCAAGAAGAAGTAGCCGAAGATGGCGCCACGTTGGAAGAGGCCGAACAAGAAGGAGACGAGGAACTGTTATTGCAACCACAATCGGGACACATGCCAACGGCATCGTTCAACGATCCGCTCCTAGAGATGGCCATGGAGGCTCCCCTCCCGCCTCTGTCGCAAACGCACATTTACGCTCATCCCCTGCCCCCGTCGGCATCGGGGGACTTCACCCTCCTCCGTGCCATCGACGATGCCACCATCCATTTGACCTACCCTTCCAACTCCTACGGAACGTTGCCCGTACTGGCCATTCAGTTCGATACCTATCGAAGAAACATCATGGACTCTTTGATCCGCTTCGATATTCGAACGTTGTGGCAAGAAGATTCCGGTGCTGTCGCTGCGAGGACATTGCCCAGCACGGCGATATTGACCCTCTTCGCCATGGGGGACTGCACCAGCGCCGGAACCATCGTGGCGACGACCACGCAAACGAGACGATTGTCCGACGGAGGGGAAATCACGTTGGGAGCGTGGAATCAAGAGAAGGTCAATTGGAACAATGCCCCTTCTACGTCAATCCTTTCCGCGGATGTTCATGGAAACGATGGCGATGACGACGACGTCGTCTTTCGAATAGGAACGTTCGGATCGGTTTCCGCCAATTTCTGGCATGGATTCGACGTCGTCGACGCCGTCAGATGGGCGGTGAGGAAGGGGAAGGAGGAGATTACCTTTCGGATCAGTGGGAATGTCGAGAAGCTATGCGAGTTTGCCTCGTTGGAGAGCGGGAGGGCTCCCAAGTTGATGGTGGTGTTTCAATAGAGGCATTTATGAATGGTTGAATTGATGAATGGATGGTGATGTAGTTATGATGCGGTTTGATTAATTAGATGGTGGGGCCGACTGAAGCTCTTGATTGCATAGATTCCTATTTATAAAATGTATTATTAGTCGTAATAAAATTTCGCAAATAGAAGCAGGAGAGAACGATTCATTCATATTTTCTCATTTTCATTTTCGGTTAGTCACATTCAGGAATTTTGTTCGTCCAAAAAACTGGTGTGTCATATCTTACAGCGTTTCCATCCACAAGTATCAAAGGAAGATGACAGTGTGTAGAATAGATAATGTGACATTTATACAATACAATCTTGTACGTTGTTAAGTGTTGCATACAGTGGAAATAAATTTTGATGAACAGTTCCAAATTCAATACTGGACAAAACCGTCTGATTTTTGAGAGGACTACATAGTGTGTTTGAAAGAATTAGATGGAAAAAGCTGTATAGGATACCACATCAAAAATTAAATGCAATGATTGAAGTTTCTTTACATTTCATTAAGTCCAATGAATTATGAGAGATAAGAAACCAATTTTTCTTGAAAAGATGCTCAAGCAAAATCATTGTGAGTGGGTTCAATTAAATTTTTTTTCATCACTACAATTGAGAAGAGCATTTGCAAATTAAATGAGCTCACAAAAAATTTGCAAAATTCATACAAAAATTCATACAATGACTGTTGAGTAATTAAAAAACCAAAAAAATCATCAAAAAATCCAAAAGAATTTTGACAACATTTACACAGCATGAGATAATAATATGATTCATTCCGAATTCAACTATCATCATAGTTCATTTTTTAAAAATTAACCAATTACTATTGATTTCATATAAAGTCATGAATCAACAATTTCACTCTGAGTTCACAAATCATCATTGTGCATTTTTTAATAAAATTAACCAATTACAATTGATTTCATGTAAAGTCATGAGTCAACAAATTTTCAATTTTTCAAGAATGTGTTGGAGGTATTTTTGAAAAATGTTGTGTCATTTTTCAAACCAGAAAACGTTCACTTTTTCCGAAAAAATTACCAGTTACATCATCTATGTCAGATCTTGAATATTTCTTTCATCTTATTGCAAATTACACCACAAATAGAATCATTAATCACATTATATTTAATTTCAATTTTATTTTGATCTTAAATCTGTATTATTGTGAAAATTGTGTTTAAATTGAAAGTGTGAACTCAAATCATTCTTTTCTACACCATTTAATGTAGAGAATGGCATGAATTTTAGAGTTATGAAGAACTGCTTCATTTGAAGGAATAAACATGAAGGAAGAATGCAGGGGTTGAATCCATAACGTTGAATGACAAACCTGTAAGGCATTTTCTATTAAAGGAATCAGTGATGATTCTCTTTCAAAAATTTCAAAGCCCACTGAAGTCTTGCCTCTCTTCAACATTATTAAAAAATATAAACTAAATGTATGAAGAAAAAATTTGAGAAATATTTGAAATCATATCATTCAAAATTATTCTTAACTCTTCTATGCAAGGTATTTTTCCTAATTAAAGTCTCCTATGGCAAATCAAATTGTTCTTGAACCCTGTGATCCCCTAATTAATTTTTTAAATTGATGAGGAATAAATTTGTAATTGTCAGGAGATGATATTCAGCTCTTCAAAATTATTGAAAGAGTGGATTTACCATTGCAATTGCAAGACAAATCTGGAAAAATGACCTCATTGTATTCTTACATTTTGGTCTATATAAAATTTTATAAAACAAAAGTAAATTTCATATAAAAATGTCAAATAAGTTAACAAACTAGACTTTTGCTGTAACAGCAAACTTTTTGCATTTCTCTTTATCAGTGAAATTGTCAATCAGTAGGAAGAAATCCATTTCAAAATATTTTTTCATGCTGACTCCTGAAACTTCATTCCAAGCAACATTTTAGTGATAAAATGAATCTGTCAAGTAGGCTGGATAATTCAATGAACAACTGACTAAAATCAGAAGATGAACTTTGATGTTGGGGATTTGTGGAAAAGGTATCGAATCATTGAAATTTTGTCATTAAAAATTCTAATTGAAAAGGAGTAGCATTGTTTAGAGATGAGTGTTCCCATGAACCACTGATTTTGATTGGCACTTGCCCAAAAGAAGAAAAGTCTTTGAAATATTTCAATGCCAAAGATAATTATTGCTGTGCATGAAGTGGCAGCAAAGTCAATTTATTCATACTTTCAATTGTCATTCACCGTATAGATAAAAATTGCACCAATGAATAGAAATTCCACCATCCATTTCTTTCATCAAAAAAGAGTTGGGAGAAGTCAATGTGAAAAATTGGCTGATTGAATTTGAATAAATTTCAAAGGCTTGATAGATGACCAACACAAAATATTTGTTAAAACTCTTTAAATCCTCTTTTCAGCTACATTTGATATGACTGGAAAAATGTTGGCCATCCTGGTTGCATCTAGGGTGATTTGCTTGCAAATTTGTTATGTATCCAGCTGTTCTAGTCATGACTACAGGAACATATGACATTAACTATCATTTTACTCCATTGACTACCTATTGAACCAACTTTGAATTTTTGACAGTAGCTAGTATCAACCTCAACAAATTACTCAGTATTCAGCCATAATCGATAGGATCATTTTTCATTTCCATCCAAATGCTGGTGAAAAATGTATTTGAAGAGAGATTTCATGAGGAGCAATGTTTGGCAGCATGAACTAAGATTAGAGTTGATCTTATGAGTCAAGAAATCTTTGAATGAAAACTCTGATGAAAGCTCAGTTATGCCATGATGAAGTGAAATATGTGGCAAAATTATTCAACAAGTCAAACCAGTTGAGGTTGCATAGTTTAAGTTGATATAAAATTTACTTCTTTTACTAACAAATTGAACTTTTAGTGGTACCAATGTCTCATGGGCAGTTATTTCATGCCGTTAGTAGAGATAATTCAATAACAATAATTTTCAAAAGAAATGGAAATTGCAGTGCAAAAATCAAGAAATGGAAAAAGAGAAGAAAAAATGTGCAACTTGAAAAGGACAAGGGCAAAAGAAAGCTTTTCCTGGAAGTGGCAAAAGTGATTGAAGAACTAACCATTGCAGACTTGGAGAAGCTGCTTTCTTAGTAAATTATCCAAAGGAAGAACTGGAATCAAATTACATAAAAAGGTTAATAGTTACAAAGAACTTCCTCTATTTGTTCAACACTGGGCTCCAGACAAAAAGGAATACCAGAAAATATGAAAAAATATAAGATGACAGAAGCTGCATTTTGGGTGGAAATTAAATGTGAGGGAAATAAATTGGTACATGGTTAAAACATTTTAGCACTTCAATCCAAAGAGAAAGAGAAAATCAGCAAGACGATCCAAAATGATATGATAAATGTGAAAAAGATGTATTTAAAGAGTATGATTCAACTGAAAATGATGAAGATTCAATTACAGCTTTGTAATATCCATTTGTTCTTGCAGTTTCATGTTTACAGTTTTGCTGCAAAAAATTTTATTTCCAATGAAAATCATAGTAGTTGAAGAAATTGTGATCTCACTCCTTGATCAACATTACATTACCTTGACAGATTATTATTGAGCCATCATATGAAATTCATTTTGGTGCTAAGAATGGTGACATTACATCTGCTGTGGCAACAGTCTCAAATGGCTACATTTTTGCTGACCTTATTGTTTTGTCCACAAAAAAAATAATATTTGCAGGCCATGGTACAAAAAGCATTTTGGAGAAAACAGAGGTTAAGGCTCAGGTGATGCTTACATCTGTACTAATCCTTATGCACACAATATCGTACAAGTCAAGTCAAATCTATACTTTTTTATCAACCAACATCCAACTTAACAAAGACAAGAGCCAGTGAAGACTGATGGATAAGAATTTGCCATGGCTTCAAAACAAAAGATCAAGAATCTGCTTTTGCTGGTATTCAATGCATTTGGATAGTGTACTTTAATAGCCATTACTTCATTTCTTCTAACAAAATGGAACTTCATTTCATATTTGTGAACTTATTCAAGAATGGAAATTATACTTCATACTTGTAAAGGCATAAGAAATTGATAGTTGTATTGCATCTATTATTATTTTTAGCATAGTAGAGATTGGGCAATTGAAAATAAATTTTTGGTTTGTCTCAACTTCCATCTATCTAGTCAACATAAGAATTAATACACAAATTATTAAACACTTATGTGAAAGATATGGTAGTTTAATATTGTTTAGGCTGGAATTCCCTTTTTTCACTGGAAAGTGAACTGTAACTTTTTGCAACTGTAGGTAATTGAACAATTCTAACTTGGATCAATTGAATTTCAAATAGCTCTAAAAAGAGCTTTCGCAAATTCTGATAGATTTTTCGACGAAATATTGAATTCCTCTTTTGTCACGATCTCGCCTTGATCTTAAAGAATGAAAAAGAATTCCAAAAACTCCCTCGCTCCTCATCGAAATCTTCTAAGAATCGCCGCGGGGATGGATGTGTCAGACAAAAAAAGACACATCTCCACGACCAACCGTCGCCACCACTGTCCATGACCGCCAAAAATATTCACCAACACATCATGATGTATTTCATTATATATATTTTATTGGGACTACTTGGTACGCTCTATCTTACGATTATCAGACGCATCTCCACAAGATAGTTCCATACTAAGTACTATTTCATACTGGATCTATGAAATTTACATCGTCAATGTCATACGAAGTTTGGATCTAAAGTATTGTACAAAAAGCCTTGTTCACCGCGTAAAGACGACAGGATTGCACGCAAAATATCGACTCCCAGCAAATTTCTCTTGATAAAATAATAATACATCCCCTTCGTTCCTGTGGTTCCGCACAACAACTCATTTTAAATTCTATCTGCTTGGAAAAGCTTGTGTGACATTCGTACCGCTAGCTCTCCAGAGACGGAGATTATCACAAAGTTACAATTCATTTCTAGCATCATCAACAAATAAGAAAATCGACGCATCCAAACCTACACAATATTATCAATCCATAACCACGCTAACTAGCAATCATCAACAATGCCAACACCAAACCTAAACTCCTCCGATTACTATCAAATCCTCGGCTGCCCCCGCAACGCCGACGAAGATACCCTCAAAAAAGCCTACCGAAAACTAGCCGTAAAATGGCACCCGGACAAAAACCCAGACTCCGAAGAAGCGACCAAAAATTTCCAAAAGGTTTCGGAAGCCTATGCGACGCTGTCGGATCCAAAGAAAAGACAGATGTATGATCAATATGGGGAAGAAGGAGTGAAAATGAGCGATTCCATGCCCGAGGGACATGGAGGGGGAGGGGGTATGCCCGGGGGATTTGCCGGTTTTGGTGGGGGATTTCCCGGGGGTGGAGGGGGTGGCGTGCACCATATGAGTCAGCAGGAGGCTGCCGAGTTTTTCGCGCATGCCTTTGGCGGAGGGGATCCGTTTGGAGGTATGTTCGGTGGAATGGGAGGAATGGGTGGACCGGGAATACAATTTCAAAGCGGGGGGACCCCCTTTGGCAGTAGCATGAGAGGAGGGTTTGGAGGGGATCCGTTTGCGTCAATGATGGGTGGAATGGGCGGCATGGGAGGAAGTATGAGTCAACGAGGGGGATTCCCAGGTAGCTCGAGACAAGCCAAAATCCCTGAATATGATGTCATTCCTCCGGGAACTATCGTCTCGTTGAAAGACTTAGTGAATGCTGCCATGCACAATGGAGACCGCGGTGTCATTAAGCAATACATCGCAAAGACCAAACGTTATGTCGTCGAGATCGAAGATTCCGACGAGACTCTTAGCGTGAAGCCGGAAAACTTATTGCAACATGTACATGTTCGCATCCACGATATTCAGAGCCAACCAGAATTGAATGGTAAAACTGGAACTGTCATCACATGGTGTCCGAAGAAGGAACGTTACAATATTTATGTGGCCTCGATGAAAAAGGTTGTGAGTCTGAAGCCTGGAAATGTTGTGTTAGAAAAGGGCACAGTTGCAAGAGTAACTGGTGTGGCAAGCCGTCCCGAACTAAATGGAAAGTGGGGTACAATCAAAGATTGGATCAGGGACAGCAACAAATATGATGTTCAGTTGTCGAGTTCTCAAGTAATTAGGGTCAAGGTCGAGAATATGATTTTGTAGAATATGCAGAAGAGAAAGAAGACTTTCTGTCGACGAATTCAAATAACCAAAATTTATAGTTAGATCTATCCACAATAGCTGTGTCGATGTAAAATGATCACCGCCTTGTTGCGATGCTATGATGATTTATTTCAATATCCTTCGCAAAATTTCATCGAAACTCATAACAAGCTTGCAAAGAAAAATTGTAAGACATATTGTAACCGAGTCAAATTATTTTAGTAACTCTTACCTTCCAACCCTTACCTTAGTAGTTGTAACAATCCGCGAGATGGATCATTATTTAAACATTAATCATCTATACTCTCCCACAAGACTTTACCAGAGGAGGCATCAACTACTTTCTCGAAGTACTTCAACGGCAACAACCCCTCTTTTCCAATGCCTTCTGTGAGAATAACTCCATTATCACTTACGAAGAAAGGGATCCCGTCTGTGGAACACCTTTTACCATTGATGTAAATATAGATTTGGCTGTTGGATCTCATGCCAGATTTAGGAGCAGTCATGTTCTGTTTCTCGTCTTCTTTCCCCCCAACATTACTTGTACCACATGGCAAACCTGAAGCAAAATGAATGTGATTCCTCTTCATGCGCTTCAATCCTTCTATGCGAATGTGATCTGTCCAAGCCTTCATGCTAGTCCCATGAATTATTTTCATTTCTGGATCAGATAATTGCTCATTCGATAAAGGAGTCAAAAGCCGATCGGATCGAACGTGCTTTTTAATGGAATGCCCTTGATTTGCTCGGATGCAAAGAATTTTGGTCTCTCTTTTCTCATTACAATGGCATTCTGTTGCAGTCGCATCACGGTCCTCGTTACTTCTAATTTTTCCATTTCCACTACGTACATTTTTCAATGGGAAATCGGCAAGATCCTTATACTCTAGCCGGAATCTCTGCTTATCGTTATTCTCCACGACTCTCTTCACATCAGCAACGGTGTATTTCCATTCGCCTAGGGCACTTTTTCGAAATCTTGGATGATCCAGCCTCAATAGATCATCCACGGGGACGTAACCATCACAGGTGAGATTTAGACCGAGGGATGGTGCCGAATGACGAAGGACCCAGCTTAGTGATTTGGAGAGTTGAATGTCTGCATATCTGGCATCATTTTTCTGGTTCTTCGCATTGTTCTTTGCTTTTTGGCTGTTGATTTGAGCGCTTTTGTTTGGGATTTTTTCAAATTGATTACTTTCGATATACTTGTTTGGGTCGACTGTAGATTGATCCCATTGCAATGTTGCTCCTTCGTACGAGTTTTGGTTTTGGGCATCTGCAATATTAATATGTGCGAATTTTGTCCTTTTCATAGGATGCGATGTTTTGGTATTGAGCAACTTGGATTTTGGATCGATATCATTGCAACTACCGAATGCACTGTAGTGTTGGACGTCCTCCATAGTCACTGCTACAGTGTCAATCGAAAAGTGAAGGAATCGTTTGTGCGGCAAACGGAGAACGCCAGAGAGTTTCTAATTTCATAATCTTGATCATAAGAAATAATGTTTCTAGTTTTAGTACCACATATGAAAAATAAATAAATACATAAATAAACAAGAAGACTACGCAGCTAGCAGTCTTGGCAGGCTAGCTATGTCAAACCTTTTGTATTTAGTACT
>JALLPE010002846.1:0-10556 GCA_036940025.1 Conticribra weissflogii
ATACACAGTTTTTTATTTTTATCTAATATAGTTACAGCTCTTTCACATAAATAGTTTTTTATTTTTATCTAGTTCTATGGTTCAAAGCTTTTATATACTATTTATGTTATTTTCTACATAGGAATTTTGTTTCTTTTTTCATTTTGGATATTGTCAACACCACCATATCAGTGACACAAAGACACCTTGCAACATATTGGTGTAAGTGTTGTTGTTGTTAAATTTTGAAGTGTCAGACATTTGACATTTCCACCAAATTGGTCAAGTAGTTTTTATCACATTGTTCACACTGCAGCAGGCAGCTTTTGATGTGCAGTACTTGTTTGATGTAGATATCTGGGGTCATGCCACTAGATCACCTGGCTAATTTGAGGCATTCTTTTTATCTTTAGAAAATTCTTAGAGAATAACTTGGTATGAAAAAATCATTATTTTTTGAAGCATGCTTTATTTGTGATGATGTTTTGGTTATCAAGTCTTCTTCCCTCTTTTTCTTCTTTTTAAAATTTGTTGCCTGCTTTTCCATCAAATGCTTACTCTGGGCTTTGGATTAGGAATTTTATTTTTCTTCTCATTGTTAGATCATTGCTCTTCAATTGTGAACACTTGGAGATTTGTATCTAGTATGAATTCTGTTGAATCATCAGCTGTGCAAAAGTTGTAAGTACTTTGTCACTTCATTTTATGTGGCATCATTGATCTTGACTATGATTAAGTCTTTTGATCAAGATTTTGCTTTTGCTTTTGGACAATTTAAAGTGTCATGTTTCTGAGTTCATTCAATTCAATTCTATGAATTTAGACTCAAGTATTTGCTTGTTTGATTGATTTTGGATGGTGGTGATTGTCACCAAAACCAATGTGCTAGTTTGGATGGTCCATTTCTAAAAGAATCATTATATTGATCAATATGTACTATCTTTAGGAGAGAAGTAAGAATGAAATAGATTGTATTAAGTATTCAATTGTAAATATGAATTCTGTGAGATTTTATATCATGTTAGAAAATATTTCCTAGTGTTTGAATTTTTGAATTCAATCTTGAAAAGATGCTAATGATATAAATAGATAACATGTTTGTTGATAAATGTATGCCGGTTGCAATAAGTCACACTGCACAATAATATTGAAAAAAATAATTCTCCAGTGTAATGAATTTTACAAAAGTTTTAGGTTCCAAGTTTTTTCTGAAATTTTTCTCAAAATTTGATTTTTGATCTATCACTCTCTATAATCAAGTCATTCTTTTACAACGAAGGTAGGGATCGTTTAAACCATATAAAATATTCTCGTCCTTCTCCATGCTCCATGAGATATTTTTATTGATATAATATATATGTATCATTATTTAAGCCATTGGTCGTGCCAAGTTACATAATTCTTCGAGACAATATCGTGTCATGGAGACTGGAACAATGGAAAGAAACCGAATAAAATATATAATTGTGCGAATATAACGAAAGTGACTGTGGTCTTGGTCGCGGGAGGAATGCACGACCAATCGGAAGGAAACGATATTGCTATTTAGTCTCGGTTGTACTCCTTTTTCATGATTGAATTATCATTTGTTCTGATGAGATTATTGCACCTCGCATTAAAAAAAAATTTATTCCTCTCTTTGGAAGGTTGCATCTCGGTTCCGATTACTACTAACATATGTGACTGAAAACACTAAGGAGTAAAAATATATGTATAACATTTAGAGTTTAATTAGTTTAATTGTTTACCAAAAGTATCATACTCCTATCATACGCAGTATGATTTAAAATTTTGGACAAAAAGTATCATGGAATGAAAGAAAATAATATTTAGCCCCTGGAGGTAAAAGTGATGATGTGCTAAAATACCTCACACATCCTACCGTAAGTAATTAAAACACATCATAATTTATGATTTTATAGAAAATTTACACCATATCGTATTACTCCTGAAATGATTATTTCGTCGGCATAAACACATTATTTTTGAATGCGTATTCAGGAGTTGGCGTCTATTATTTCCACTCTTATTTACCGTTTCTGTGTTAGAGCCAATTAAGGTAGGTGTAGTACGGTACAATCCTCTACCATATCTACCAATTTGACAAGTATGTACGTGTTTTGAAAGAACTCTTTCGGCAGCAAATTTAAATTCTGTCATGACAACATCTTGGGAGAACAGACAAGTATTGATGCCACTCTGAATTTGGACATCGATATGTTGGTATTGGATATTGTAGGTATGTACAAGAAAACGATTCATGTGCGTATTTTTTCATTCCATTGGAACATCTTCGAAACACTCACGACTGCAGAAAAGTCTTGTGCCTCTCTTTTTGAGCAAGACCTCAAACCTCAAAACATTCCAGGAAATTTGAGTAAAAAAGCACAAAACGCAAGACGCTCAAGTCAGAATATTATATTTCAAGTCACTTCCGTTGCGTCGCGGCAACACAGCGCTCTCCCAACATAACACCATCACATAAAAAGGAAAGCTTGCGTACACAAAATCAATAATCGCTAATAAACTATTGAAAGCGATCCATCAAAAACTTACAAACAAAATCATGACCAACGTGGAGCTCTGGGACGACTACGTCGATCCAATGGCAAAGGACGTGGAAAATCCCCCCGATTCCATCACCACCACCACTCCAACGGCAGCCGCCACTAATTCCGGCACTGAAGCGAACGAGCGTCGCTCTTCCTCCTCCAAGAAGAAAATTTTTCTCGCGCTAGTGGCCATCGCCGTCGTTGCCGGGGCCGCGGTCGGTATAGTGTTCGGTATCAAGTCCAACGATAGTGACACGAATGGCAATGTTTCATCACAGAGCAGCTTGGCCGACGGGGATGCTGAATCGGAAGTCGTGGCCAATGAAGACGGCAAAACATTCTATCCAGGCGATGGAGTACTCCCAGTTTCAGCCGACAACACCCTCGGAGACGACAACAAGCCCGAAGACGAGGAAATAGTTACGGAGAATACTCAAGGCAACGAGGGAGGTAAAGTCGATGAAGAAAATGACCCATCCGTCGAAACTTCTCCCGTTCAGACTACATCCCCCCAACAATCCAATCAAGCAACGGGATCTCAAGAAACAGACTCGGCCTTGACCGAAGATCTGACATCAACTTCTGATGGAAGAGAAGGGATTGCGCCCGTGAATATCCCCACTGTTGTCCTCGAGACTGTTAATGAAGGATCAACTACGTTTTACCGCTCGGAAGGACCTCTGCTCGCCAAAGTCAAGAGTTTCGATCAATCTGTCGTCAACGGATATGAAACTTGCTCGGATTTGAAGAATGATATTGCCGAGGCACTGAAGCACTTTTTAAATCAAGTTATTATGGAGCAGTCGGTGAGTTATTGTCATCAAGTGATAATTATTTTCTAACCTTGCACTATGTGTAATTATTTTTGACTACATATATTCTCTTGTTCGGCGTTTCTCTTGCTAGGTCACACAAGAAATGTATGCTCACTGTAATGCAAGCAATCCTAATTGGTATGGGGAATATTTCGGCTATAGGTATGGTTATGACTACTATCTCCCTTATTATCATGAACATCCTGAGTACCAGTACTCCGAATACCAATATGAAGAAGGCGAAAAGATTTACGAGTATAAAGGAGATGTGGACCATGAATATCACTATGAGAACTTGGAGTACTCATCATCTAGCCAATCTGCGACCGTCCAACAAGTCAAGAAGCGCAATGGTAACCCCTCGTTAATGAATCATGCCAAGAGGAGCGGTAGCACTCCGAACATGAAGCATCATGGAAAGAGAAATGGTCAACCTGGAGCCACTGGACCTGCCTCCGCAACCTCGGGTACCGAAGACAGCTTTCATGCCAATAACCAAGTGAATGGAGTTGATTCCGCGGATATTGTGAAATCTAATGGAAATCATGTCTTTGCTGCCTATGGCGATGTCATTTACGCCTGGGAAGCAACTGATGCAACTGCCGGTGTGTCCAGAACGGTCATGCCCGGCAACAACACCGAAGATTGCTCCCATGTTCAAAATTACTACTATTATGGATACGGATTCAATTACAACAATGGTAATTCTTATGCTTACAGTGACTATGAATACCCGCCTGAGGAAGAAACCTCCGCCAATCCGGTGAATTACACTGACCAGACACTGGCCGAAAGTGTTACTGCTTCTCCTCAGAGGAAGCGTCATCACAAAGTCCCGCAAGATAAGCGCAGGACCGCTCATGCCGGTCGAACGAGAAATGCCCAGTCTCCCGATGGTATCGATGAACCATGCACCTTTGTGTCCAAGCCCCGAGTACAATCTCTGCTTTTGAGCGGAGATCGCCTAACTGCAATCACTGTCCAGGACAAGTGGTTGTACCATTACCCGATAAATTATACCGAACCCATCGTATCCGACTACAGCATCCTCACTGTTCGCGTTTATGATATCAGTGAAGTGCCAAATGATGGGTCGCCTCTCAAAGAAGTCGGAGTCAAGGAAATCAACGGTGACTTCTTCACTGGCAGAAGCGTGGACGACACCGCTGTTCTCGTCACGACTTCCTACATCAATACTTGGAGCATTACCATGGATGTGCAGCGATACGAGTCTCCATACTGTGGGCTCAACAGCACGGAATACATCCAGAAGGCTGCAGAGACTGCCGCAAACCGGGACTTTGACGCGTTGGCGCAGCAAGTTGTCAATGACTTGCAGCTGGACGGCGATTGCTCCCATGTCTTCCAGATTGCCCTGATGCAAGAAGCGAAAAATAAGACATCATCTGGCGCGTCCAACAATACCATGCCTGATCTCTCCGGAGGAAATTTGCTCAATCAATTTGTCAGTATTTTGACTTTCGATATGACGGCGGACTTTGGAGAGGATAGGCTTATTGCAACGAAATCGTCTGGAACCTTCACATCTGGTAATTCTTACCTTGCTTCGCTTTATGTGACAGAGGACTTCATTACAACTGTGAATAATGGGTGAGTCATGATAACCCTTTTTCTTTTGAGTTGCTGTATGATTTTTCGTTAGATAAGTTTGTGTGGCTGTCCTTTGTTGAACAGTTATTCCTATGACTTTGTAACCGGCGAATCCTCGTCATCAAGTTACATCCTCGGATTCAATACATCAACTGGAGTGGCTTTGCCTTTTTGTGTTGGAAGTGTAAGTGATATCGTGGGAAATTATCGATTTTCTTGCTTATTGGAGTCTCATCCATTACCGAATTTTTCGTTTTTGACAGGTGCCTGGGACTATTGCAAATGAGTATTCCATCAACAAATACAATACCCACATTCAAATCGCAACAAGTGAGTGGAATTGGAGCGTCAACACGAATGCAACGACGTCGAATAGGATATTCGTCCTCCAGATTCCAGACGGCGATGGACGCATCATGGACGTCGTAGGAAAGACAGAGCACCTTGGCAAGGATGGCGAAAGCATTTACGCAGTGCGATTCTTTGAGGATATTGCCTATGTAGTCACCTACCAGCAAGTCGATCCTTTTATCATAGTGGACATGTCAGATTTGACAGACCCGAAGGCAGTAGGAGAATTAGAGGTAAGCTGGCAGTCCTAGAAGGATTTTGTAATCATAAAGTATATGCAGCTGTCCTCAATTTTAAATCCTTCTGAAACGCAAACAGGTGCCTGGGTTCTCGACTTATCTCCAACCCATTGAAATCGATGGCAATCCATTCGTTTTGAGCATTGGAGAAGAATGGAATTTCACGAACTGGTGGTCTAGCTCAAGCTCGAAGCTCACTCTGTTTGATGTTTCCAACCCTTCTTCTCCATCATTGGCCGTAGAGTATATCGAAAGTGATTCATACACCCATGCAATGTACGATTTCCAAGCTATCCGTTGGTTGCCAGAATCAAAGCTTCTCATCTTGCCCAAGTCCAATAGTTACAACTACTACTACAATTCCAGAGGAGACTCTTTCCAAGGTTTTGTCGTCTATGAAATCGGCGTGAACGAAGTCAAGCCGCTTTATAATCTCACCCACAACGACACCAATTGTTGGTATGAAGCCTCCATTGCCGGTCGAAGCTTAGTGTTTGATTCAAACATCACTACCATTTTTGGTCATACTGTCATTAGTACTGACTTGAAATCAGGAGAAAAATCTTGGGAGTTTGACCTTGACGTTGGATTGAATTATACTTGCTCATACGATTATTCTTACAATTACCGCTACAACTACAAGTATGGCTACGCTTATGAGTACGACCATATTCACGCAGAGGAAGCGTTCGAAAGTGCTAATGTCAACAACTACAACTACGGTGTTGGTGATTATGATTATGATGATGCTATTTCTCCTAACGACGACGGAAATTAGGTATTTTAGGGAATGAAAGGCACGAAGCGAATTACTTTTCATATTGTTTCAAAGACACGCTTGAGATATGGAGATCTCAGATATTAGCTCTTTTAGACTATCATTGTGAAAGTAGGGATGTATTTGATTGTTTGAAATTCGTCGCTATTTACTGTACGATAGATGATAAATATTATTGAAAAGCAAAATACCTCTGAAAAGCCTCACACAACTAGAACTACTATGAACGATTTTTTTAGCGATCCAAGTTTTGAATCTTTATATACTAATTGTCTTTTTATCATGACTGATCTCTACAAGTTTGGAGCACCATTGCACTATTTTAGAATTATGATACAGGTGGAAACAGCCGTAGATGAAATAAGAGAAAGATAGGGGCGTGTGCATGTCACAAAGTATTCATACTATCTAGAGTATGATTACATTAGTGTGGGCTCACAATGGGGCAAAGTTCCTCAAATATGGTATATTCTGAAATGTCATGGGTCCACAACTTTTGACTTCAATATGACTATAGTGTTATTATTTTTGAATTCATTTCAACCAGTATGGTAGTAATGATTTGTGCATAGTTTATTGATACAAAAATAAGCATTATTTACAGAATATTTTCTCATGGCGAGGATTTCTTGTCATTCTGCAAGAATAGAAATATTGAGAAAAACATGCATCCTTCTGGTGGGACTTGATATGTAAATGAAGCCACACTTCAGAAGACATGCATGGCAGTAGACATGGAATCATTCACAAGCCAAGCAAAATGGCATGGTTTCAAGGAAGCAGAGCAAGAATGTGTGTTTTCAATACAGTTGTAATAGTATTATGCGCATGTTTGCCAATTGTGTGGATCAGTAGGTTCTTTGTTGTGGTAGTCAGAGCTTTGATTTTTAGTACCCTTGGGAGAAGAACAAAAGCAAACCCATTGCATTCTTCACCACAAAAATGAATTACTTGCATAGGTTTGGGGAAGCAGGAAAGACAAGTTTGCTTTTAAGCAACATGATCACTATATAAAAGAATAATCTCAACAATATTTGTGGTTGTAAAACTACAAGATCATTGAACTCAATTTCACCCTAAGAGATTGGTACAGACTGTGGGCAGATAAAAACAAATGCAATTGTAGTCCATAGATATTCATTACAGAAAGGCTGTTCAATATGTGCATGCAGAATTGGGTGATTTGAGTTGTCATATATCATCACATGCATTCATTTTTTGAGGATGTCCAAGCATGGCATGGAACCAATGTAGTGGCCAAATCATGGATTTGCTGAGGTTTTCCAAAGTGTTGCCCTGCCATAACATAGTGATACATTGCAAATGATTTCTTTTTTGACAAGGACTTTGTTGAAATATTTGTTAGGATACAAACATGTTTTTCAAACTCACTTTGTTTGTCAAATACCCATTTATAATCATTGGATAAGTGTCACAATACAGAAGCAGGGATACATGGAGGATGCATTCAACAAGAAGTGGGTTTTCCACACAATTCATACCCTTGGATAAAAATTCCTTAAGGTGAATGTCTGCACTCCCACTGAAATAATTGTCTTATCAAGATTGTAATTATGAGAGTCAGCAAAAATGTAGTTTCTGCCTGGAATTAAGATTTTATATGGGGTGAATTATTCAATTCAAAGAGCCAATGTATGATGTAGTCATGTGTGACTGTGTCAGTGGTAATAGTGAGTTGGTCAATGTATATGTGTAATGTAGCACTGAGAATCAACTTGAAAAATTTGGTGATCATAACATGAAGAGAAGAACCATCTCCAATTGTGCATTAAGATTGGTTGTTTTTGAATATTCATGACTACTAAGCTACTGGCCAATCACCTTAAACAATGTAAGCACACATGTGATACTTTGATGCATTGGAATAGATGTGAAATTGTTCATAACTGTTATGGTATGCAAGAAGACAAACTTGACCTCTGAGGGATTTCTTGTGTTTTTTTTCTGATTCATTTGTCAATTGGAAAAAAGATTTACCAAACGCATTGGAGATCTGTTCAAGGATACATATTTATGGGCAAATTTGTTGATAATGATTGACTGCAATGAAGAAGCAATGCATTTTCATTGGACCATAGGCAATAATTGAAACTTGTAGTCTTGTAGTTGCCAAAGGATTTGGAATGATGTTTTTCTTTAATCATTGAGTGAAAAAGTAAAAAATAAATATTGTCTTCAAATATCTAATTTGGCATTGAATTGGTATCTGGACACTTCAAGGATATTAGTGATAATTGGTAAGGGATATTTTGTTGAGTGAACACAGGTCAGTGGTGAAGCACATATAACCATCTTTTGAGGTTTGGTGAATGCAGGAAATGTCCTCTCAAAGCAAATAATCTCATCTCCATCATGTGATTAAGTTTTTGGAGTGATTAGTTTTGTATGAGAAGGACAGTGAATGAATGGTGATGCACCAGTTGTATGTTCAACTAAAAGTCATTGTGGATAAACTCCAATCAAGCCATCAAATAGCTTGGAATAATTGGGAAAGACCATGTAAAAATTGACATTGATCTAACGTCAGGTGTTGTTTACAAAAGGAAACATCAGTGATGTAAATCTGTTTGTATTTAGTGTCAAGGATGCAAGTTGCATGTACCTCAATGCGCTCAACAACAATACATTCAGTCTCTTGGGAAATTTGGAGGGATTGATCCGGATGTTCTTGAAAATTATTTAAATGAAAGCGGTGTGCTTCATGGAGAGAAATCCATACTCCATTCAATGAATGATGTTATTTCGCAGTCAAGATGGAAACCACTCATGACAAGAAAGTTGGCACCAAATATGATTTCATGATGTAAGACGTCAATAATGACATTGAGCACAGGGTGTTCACCAATTAGCATGTTAAAATAGAATTTTGGAAAACAAGTTTTTATCTGAGCCACCAGATGATAGGCCTGTGTGGTACCTACAAAGGTATGAGGAGAAGATCATTGTTGGCAGGGACAGTTTGAATATTGCAATACAATGTCAAAGTACTAGTGTAAGTTTTAGAGGCTCCTATTCCAAAAGGATGGAAAAAACTTTGCTAGTATTGATTTGTGATACCATGAATGAATTTCGATGCGGCAATAGCACAGGGCGTATTGGAGTTGAGATCTATATCAGTAGTTCCTTTTGCATTAATGATCATAGCCATAATTGGGTTCAAATGTGAAGACATCAATGTCTTTTTCGAAAGTTATGACACCTGGTCAATATTATGGTATGTCTAAAACATCTCTAAGATTATTCTAACAAAGATTCTTGAGCCAATGCTGTCATTATTACAGCTGCAGCCACAAGAATGACTGCAAGTGAGGCTATACAAGCAATGACATCTCTATATGACAGGGAATACTTTAACTGGGTTGGAAATGATCATCTGGTGTATTGCATTGGTCAAGTCCCTTATGCCCAAGGTCCATCAGAAAATAATTTGGGTTTGCAAATTTCTTTGCATAGGGTATCTTGGCTGTAATCTACAAACCAGTGGTGGGGTTGTAATGTTCAAAAGTAACCCAATTGGTAGCATGGAGGGCTTTGCAAAAGTCAAATGGGTTGCTAACCATATGGGCAGATGAATCTGTGGATCCATTGTTTTAAGAATAAATATTTTCATAGGAGTGATTGTTAATGCAAATGGTATGACTGCCAGAATGAATACTGTCAGCTGGTGTGAGTCAAACGGTTGGAAAAAGTGGTCATTTGAGCAAGATCCATGACAACTACCTTCTTTCGTGCTACCACCAACTGCTGAGCATGCAATGCTTTGGAGTTGTACTGACCTTGGAAATTGTCCTTGAATTCATTACTGATATCTTTTTGAAGGGATTTAGGAAATAAGTATAGAAACAAGACCTTGATTTCCTTAGTTGGAAATGACAACATAATGATGTCATCATCATGGGACAGACTGGGTTTGTCATTAAATTCACAAAAAAGTGTGACATTTGATGACATTTTTGATTTTGTCATATTTGAGTCATGTGATGGAGGTGTGTCATACGCTTACAACAAGTGACTGCAGAACTCACTTTATATGTATATTTTTCAACAAATTTGATTTTACTAATTCCATTGAAAAAATTAACATGCCCACCTCTCTTCACTCATGGTCTCTTGAGGACAAGCCACAAACACTGCCGCCAACGCAGCAATGGTAATGGGCTCAGCCTTCCATTCTGGCGGCTACTTCTTATGTGACCAGCCCTTCTGGCAG
>JALLPE010002859.1:0-10381 GCA_036940025.1 Conticribra weissflogii
CTATCATCTCCCTCATGCACTGGGTAAACTAATGCAAAATTCCATTCTTCACCCTCTTCCATGACTATAGTCCAGAATCCATCTTTGACATCAAACTTGGCGCTAAAAACCATGCATTGTCATCTGCCGTTGCAAAGGCATGAATGAGCCGCTTGACCACGCGACCAAATTGGTTAAGGGATCCCCTGGGTGCCGTTTTTGTAGTGGCTGTGTTGACTGATGGGACTGTTGTGTCATCCTCCAATTTGACAGTGAAGGATATGTCCAGCAACCCATGGAAAGCTTGGCTTTTATGGGGGATGGCCGCTAGTGGTGACACTTTTAAGTTGGTAGGTGGATTGTCTTGAATTTCTGTCCAGTTTACCAGCCTCACGTGATTTTGGGAAATTTTTGTTGCAATCTCAGCTTGGTTTTAGTTGACTGCGTCCTTTGTACGGGCTGAACTGTGGTTGCCTTGTTCAATGGCAGCTGTCATTTGTTCAGGTGTCCAGTCCTTCCCTGTTTCTGTTGGGCAGCCTTTGGTGGCATATTGGAGGAGGAGGGGAGCTGCGGGATGGTGGAGGGCAAGCCCAGATGGACACATGCTGCCTCTGTACTCTTTTGGTGGGGTGGCGGGAGGTGTCAGGACAAAGTCACCCTTAAGACATGTCCAATAGCTGGGTTGGTCGATTTGGTTGAGTTGGAGTTGTTGGCGTTGGTGTTTGTTTTGGTGCCGGAGCTGTTGGACAGCACTTCCTTTGATTTTGGAACTGTCTGTTTGAGTTGGCGGGAGTAAGCCTTGGAACTCCAGCGGTACCTGCAATATGAGAGAAGGCAAAGAAGGCAAGCGAATGTTAGTAACGCTTCACGGCAATAAATTTTGCACACACAAACACATGTTTTGCTTTTTGGGTGCTTAACTGATGTGTTTTTTGGGAATGTGGCATTGCGCGCTCGCTGGGGTTGGCTGACTTGGTGTCAGAACTTTGGGTTGATGCATTATTGATAGTGGGTGAAGGGTGTGGACCTATGTTCCCATGGTAGTGTAGTGTGTTGTTTGGTGGCAAACAGGAAAGGAAAATGAGAAAAATTAAAAAACACTCACTTTGGCCGCCGTCAAGTAAAGCTCGCTTTGTTACACGCTGTTTCTAATATTGCTGACCATTTGGTGTGGTTGGAGGGTTATTCGACCCAACGATTGGTTTGAAGTGATGGCTTGTGTGGTTAGTGCAATGGTATAAGGTTGGTGGGAATGGAATTTGATTAGTACTATTCTGCTGGATGGGAATTTTATTACTGTTGACTATTGGTGATGTTGTAGGTGGATTAGATGATGAATGCTGGTTGGAATGATTGGTATTATTGGTTGATATCAAATGGGAAGATGGTGATGATGATATAGTTGCCTCCTCCTGGCCTTGGTGACCTCCTGTGCAACTTTTGACGCCCCCTGTGTGGCGTCCTCACTGTCCCACTTGGGAGGTTTGGCTTTTTGGAAGTCCTCTGCCGACCGATTGTCTATCATCCATTTTACGCCGGGTTGGATCATCTCACACACTGCATCTGCAAATTCGTCCGTAATCTCTGCCATCGGGACATGTCCGTCTTTGAACTTGCACAAATGTTCAGCGCACCCACCAAGGAGTGCATTGTAACAAATGATAGACTTCCCATTTTTTATGAATCGGGGGATGGTAGGGAGATCTTCAATGCACTTACCCACTGCGTTGAGGATTTGAATGAGCATCAATCTTCCAAACTTATTCAAATATGAACGTATCATTTCCTCAAACTTTGGGTTGAGTTGTTGTTGTTTAGGTTGGCTAGGGGGTTGCTTTGAAATGGAGTTGTTGGTGTTTTGCAATTGTCCTGGTTGGCATTGGTTGAAGGGTGGTCATTTTGTAGTCGGCTTCCACTTCTCTGGGAATGTCCCGCGGTTCAGGGGCGTTTGGTATTTGATGTTGTTACTGATGGCGACAATGTTTGAGTGAGGAAAGTCCGGTTTGCCTTCTTCGAAGTCTGACGGGAGCAAGGGCATAGAAAAGGACTCCCAGTTATCTTCCAAATTGGCCCACTGAATTACATGGCACAATGTTGCAGTGAATTGTTTTCTCTTCTCCTCCACTGGTTCCAAATCCAATATTTTCCAATTCTTCAATCTCTTCTGATAGAGACTTGATTGAGTGCCAAACATAACCACGATCAAGGCCATGTAGGTGCCCAAAGTTAGCTTAAGCTCATTGTAATCACTGGCTGGCGCCCAAGGGTCCAATGCTTTTAGTTTTAAAGCATCAATGAGGGTGCAATATGCTGCCGATTCTTCCTCTGCCTTTTCATTCATTTGGGCAAGCTCCGTTTCCTCTCCTGATTTTGGGCGGCAGATGAGGATTAAAAACCCTTTTTTGGCAGTTTAGGTATGCCACCGCTCCCCCCACAGGTTTACAAAATCCTCAATGGTTGCTTTTGTTAGGAAGATGCTTCATTTGATAGGGATGTTGTGTGCTTGAGACCATGCAATCATTTGGGCCTTGAGATTGGTACAATGGGTCTCAACATTTTTGGTCATTCCGAAGAGCCCCCATATAGGTGGGAGGGCCGCTACCTCGTCAACAGCGCAGAAGCCTTTTATAATTGCCACCTCATGATCATTGTACACTTTTCCTTCTCCCTGTTTTGACCTTCCTCTGGATGAATGGCTTGTTTCTTGGGGTTATGGTGTGGTATTGTTCAATGCTGCTGCCACTGATTTGCTGACTTCTGTTGCCACCATTGGCATCATTTGAATTGTATCCATGGGATTTTGTGGCTGCTGATGATTAGTGATTGGTCCGCCCCCCGTTGGCATTGTAGCTCCCAATATATTTCTCGCTTGATTTGATGCTCATTGATGGAACTTCTTGCTTCCTGTAGCTGCTGCATTAAATTCAAGGGCAAGTAAACTTGGCGATGATCTTCTTGGCATGTCATGATACACCAATTTTTCACGGTTTGAATTTCCAATAATTGGAAGGGCGGATTGTGTTGCGTTGTTAGTGTTGCAATATATTTGTGAAGATTGGCTAGGGTTTGTACAGTTTGGGCGCAGAATTTTACTAATAGTGGGGGGAGGGCAACCATGCGGGGTCCAATCATGGTGGTTGTATTCATGTCATCCGGCGGTGTCCAAAGTTTCATTTTGTTTTCGTCAAGTTCATAATATTCCATCATTGCTGTTGCATTGTCCACCGCTGTTGCTGATACCCAACGCCATGGTGTTTCTTTTTGGAGGATTACTGGTGCAGGATGTAGTCTGGTCTCCAATAAACCCAATGTCTTTTCCCTTTAATTCTGGTTCAGATCCAAGAGCTGAATATGGGTGGATGGAATGAATTAAGCTGACAAAGGGGGATCCAATGTTGAGAAAACTAAACACCAGTAGGTCTTAATGAGATAATGCTTTGAGACGGAACTTGGACCAATTGGTTGTATTATCTCCCACAGGTGATTGCCAGTTTAATAATTTGATTGCATCTTGCTTTTCCCCATCCATATTCATTGATGATGTGGTCCATTTTACCAATGCTGAAGATGTTGGGGTGGGGGGTAGTTCCTGCTGAGGGGTTGGTGATGGTTGTCCAGTGGGTTGGGTGATTTCAGGTTGTTGGGTGGTGGTTTGGGTGGGTGGTACCATGGCTGATCCAAAAGGAACAACGCCATTGGGGTTGTCGTTGGTGTTGTCGGATGTGGGATCGAAGTCCTCCAATGTGACCATTTTTTTGTGATAATTTGTTTTGATTGTTCCTGTTGTTTTTTGGTGTTATTGTGCTGATATTAGTTATAACGGTTGATCAAGCTTATTATCACTAATTTCTAAGTCTTAGATTCTCAAACAGCGACCTTCCATGGTTGCCAACTTTCCAAACACAATGAGGTTGGTGAAAGCGGCAACTCGTGAGATCTAATATCCCATACACTTTTGTCTGTCCATCCCCCCAAAGCGTTATAAAAATAATAGAACTGCGTGAAAATGCGATTTTCTTTTATTTCAAACCAGAAAAGTGGATTGAATGCCAACAAACAAATAATATCTGTTTTTTGTGTTTTAATTTAGGAACATTACAAAAATAGAACAATGTTAATATTGCGATTTTTAACTTATCATCTTACACAGGTGTACATACTTGAAAAAAATTACTTACCTTCAAACTTTACCTCGTACAAAACATATGGTACCCAAAAATATGACAAAAAAGACAAATAATAGCAAACAAAAAATGACAAAATTAGGTGGAGTCAAAAGTTCAAATTCAAATTCATGTTCATAAATTATGTACTTTCTCAAAATTAAAAAGAAATGTGTTGCTTGACAACATAGATGCTTTCAACGTCAGAGTTGCAATCTTCATCATAGTTGATTTCAATTAGGCTTGTACAGATCTGATAGGATCCATGATGGGGTGATGCTTTTTACATTACTCTTGTTTCAACATTTGATGATGCCAACTTCCTTGAAACTACATTGCAGCAGAACATATTTACTATGGTGGTAAGAAATATTACTCAGTGTGATTGGATTGCTTTATTAGGGATGGATACACAAGATGCAGTACAAATATGTGATGGTGTTAGTACATCAACTTTCCTGATGGAGAGGTGTTGGTGTGGCTCTGTTGTGTTGCCTTGGTGGTATATTTTCTTGAATATGGACGATACTATTTATGATGATGCAGGAAATCCATGGTATCATCTATGACAAGAGCTGTCTAATTAACTTTTTAATTGAAAACCTTTAAATATAACTTAAGCTGTTCATGGTATCAATGATGGTTAGCAACAAAACTATTGCTACATCAAAAGTAGCAGCAATAATTTTGCCATATAAAAATTAGTAACAGTTGTTAGCAATAATGCTGCCGTTTTATCTATTTTAGCAAGTTATTGTTGCTTGGAGTGCACATGAGCAAAACAAATCTAACAATTAGGTGAGATATCAAGACAAGCTTGTTTCTATATCAATTCCTTCATTTCTGGTAATGGTATTTGCTTGGTAAAGAGTAATGTAAGATGAAGAGAATGTTGCATTGCAAAAATTTTCTCTAGAAAACAAACAAACAATCACATTTCAAAACAACTTGCAGAAAAAATGTGTATCCATTTCTCCAGCCATGGCAAAGATCTAAATCCCTGTTAGCAATTGCCCCATTGACACTGACCTTGCCAAGAATGTAAATCCATCTGTACAACTACTAAATGATTCACTAATGTTGATAATGGGCAAATAGAGGAGACTGTTGCAATTGGATTAGATGGTTGTCTTGTGCATGGTAAGGAACAATTGTGTGTTGTTTTTACACACAATGATTTCCGTTGTGGAGATCTATGAGACAAAGCAGTCTTTAAGGCAGCCTCAACCTTTCCTTGTGGAAATTCATTTGAAAATGTACCAACAGAAGTGGAAGGGGGCAATAAAGCAGCAGCATAGCAGCCTCCTCAAGTCAGAAATGGCGGAAACTTTAATCAGGACAACTTGGAATAGGTGGCAGATCTTGTTGAAAAATTTGGCAAAATAATAATTCTCTTGCACTACAAAATACCACCACAACTAAGCCAATGGATCTCATATTCACAGAGGGGAATGGTCTGTGTATGAGAGAGAATGATGATTTTCATTAGGTGCAGTAATGATTGAAGTTGGGAACAAGAAGTGACAGTGATGAAAAATATTGAACTACTCACTTTTGAATGCATCAAGGGTGAAATTATAATGGAGGGTGGATGCGTGATGTTCATATATAGTTAGTTTTTAATCTTTCTTTTTTGATAGCATCAATGGTTGGTCAAAGCTGGAAGCAGCAGGTTGTCACTGCTGGTCAATTAATTAGATGGTACACCATACAGAATGACTAATTGCATGGAAGGATTACAATTTGAGCAGTTAATGACTTCATTGCAATTCCCTACAAAAACGAGGCCTGATTTTATTGACTGTTTATGACATGGTCATCGCTTGGAAGAATAACATGTCATCAGATTTTACTCCAGGGTAGGCAAGTTATCTTGATTAGTCCACATCAACATGGATCAACAAGTATACATTTTTTGTTTCATCTTGTGCCCAAAGAATCTGTGGCCATTTGGTGATGAATACCATACGATTGCCAATGCACTTTCTGCAACATTATACAATCTTGTGGAAAAGATGCAACCCAACAGTTTCATCCTGAGTTTGACAAGATGAAGGCAACTGTAATTTTCATGACCAAAAGGCTTTGGCAACTGGCAAAATAATTTTACTTGACAACTGCTCTTGCATCATCCAAGGTCTTGTTGATTTGTCCTTATCAATAAGTGCAGTATTGTCCAAAATATGTTGATGGTAAGTCCATCAAAACTCACTTCAATAACAAGGTGTTGGTGCAGTAGATGCCATATCTGACTCCCTTGATGGAATGACAGTGTTCATTTTTACATCAAAGGAATGTTTCTTTTATTTAAACCTACAAAATAAACCAACAAATGAGTGAAAAATTTCAATCATATAATTCTGCAAATAGGTTGACATGGGTGATATTCAAATAACACCAAGTTGTACACAATCACTACAAACATTGACACTGTATGGACAACAACAAGGTGGGAATGTCATGTTTTGTTTTTTATTTGCTCTTATTGAAGTCAATTTCATGCTAGCCTTCAGATTTTTCAACAGCAGAATCAATTTACCAATGCTTACTTTATTCAAAGGAATTTCCAGGGAATTTCTAAGCAATCCCTATCTTCCTAAGAAGCCAAAATCCACCAGGAAACAAGATGTTAATATGTATTACCAAGTTTATCAAATCTCAAAAAGTTCAAGATCAATGAAAGTGCAACTAAAAATGAACAATGAACAACCCCAAATCAAATTGCCATTATTGTGCAAAATTGAAAGTTTGTACTTTCTATCAGTGCACCATATGACATACCCTATTTGTTGGATGGTATGCACACCATCAAATAGATAAGATATTGAAGGAAAGGGATGGCAAATAATAAGGGTTTGTATTTACAAATGCTGATCTTTCATTTTTAGTAGTCTTGCTTATTTCTACATAAAGACCCATAGTCATGTAGCAGGAATTCTTGATTGCACATTTAATGAATCAATTATTTGTAGATAATTGCTATTATGTTTGCTATTTATAGACACACCTGTAATTGTCAAAAGCATGATGGTGCATAGAGGTAGTACTTGTCACATTGGAAGTACCTAGACTAATATGTGTAAGAAGTATGACCACATAGATCATCAACATGTGAGCCAAGATCTTTGTACACTGTAGCTTTCAAGGGCCCAAATGAAGAAAATTGAAAAAGATCTTTGAATTATTCAAGTCATCAAATTGATTAAAAATAAGAAGTCTTATGAGTTAGGGAATCACACAATGACAACAAAGTTCTAACATAAAATCACAGTAAAAATTACAATTCTTTTTCCTTTTGAAAGAGATATTTTAAATATTTTAATTTGGTAATATCTTTTGGGAGTTGAATAATGTTAATGTCTTTTTTATTTCTTGTGTTCTAATGACTTTTATGCTGAGGTTTGTATTTATTCAAATGCAGAAGTGATTCATGATCAAATATCCTAGTTTCAGTACAGCATAAAATTCAAAATATTTAAATAATGCATTCTTGTGATTATTGTCTGGAAAAGAAATGTTGATTTTTGAGTTGATATTTTACCAGATTGGCAGAAAACATTAACCTTGACACTACCTTTGATTATGAGACAATCTCAAGTCAATCCCACTTATAGTCAATCCTGATCCAATCCCTGTTCAATTTTGTCTATTATTTTTTTTTGAAATGCAAGCCCTATGAGAAGCTACTTTTGTCCATCACAGGACCCTTTTTTTCAATGAACCATTTTTCCCTAGCCCAAGAAATACATCTAAGAGGTCCCAGATACGCAAACCCCTAGTGTTTTGGGGCCCCAACCCAAAACTTTAGGGTTTTGATTGAACATAAATCAAGTCTTTATTTGTACAAGAATAGCTTCTTACTGGAATTGCAAACCATGTGAGAAGCTTGAATTTAAAATTGTATCAATGGAAAAAATTGGGATTGGATTGGGATTGACAGTAAATGGGATTGACTTTAGTTGATTTCTCTGATTATTTTGCATTGTATATATCATATTTTCTAACTAATGAAAAGAACAATGTTGCAAAATTTATGGAGGATATTGATTATAATTTCAACACACTGTAATCAAATCCAGATTTTTTTGAACATGCTTTCAGTAACACTATTCATAAAAGGTCATCGCGTAGTTTTCAAAATCAAAAGCCAAGATCTTGAAGGTGTTTTTGTAGCACAATCAAATGATATGAACTAGAAAAAAAATCACTTGCTGCATGCAAATATTTAAGAGATACTGAGTCATGGCAAAATGACTAATATTTTTGCTGAAAATAAAATTGTGAACTGAATTAATATTCATTAGAAAAATATGTTGTATTTGAATGTGCTTTTATGATGTCAGGACGATTAATGTTTCTCACTAGGAAATATCTTTGAATGTCTCTATTTCTTTAGAAAATGTTGTTATTAATTTTATGCACAAAACATGCAATGCCTATCATCTCATGTAATTCACTCTGACAATGAATCAAGGAAATTTTTAAGCACATTTGAGTGATAGTAGAGTCTCCAGCAATTGATCGAGGAGAATGAACTACTACAATATAAAAACTCATCTTTTATTTATGGCAATGTCTTTTTTCTGTTTTCATTTTGTAGTGAACACAAAAATTAGAGAAACTTGAAAAGAATGATGTTATTTACTTCTTCCAATCGAAGGTAAGGGAAAATGGATCAAATATCAACAAAAAATGTTTCTATTATTCAAACAATAAACTTCATAGCTGTTCAAAAAACTTTAATGCAACAATTAACAATATGGGTGGGGGGAATGACACAAAAATTGAGACTGTTAAAAAAAAGTTTGTTGTTCTTTCTTTTGTGACACTGGTAGCTTTCCACCTATTGTGATGTATCTTTAGATTAATTACTGCGGGGCGAGTACTATGGAGCTAGGACAGACGGTAGAGGCGGACAGATGGTAGGTGATTGTGGAACATGAAAGATGGCAATGAGAACATTGTTCTGAGTGTCAGTTGAACGCACATGATGATGACAGACAGGACAAATAAGTATCCAAAACATCATATACAAGACGAGATCACCATTCTCACCTCATGTCTAGGTAGCTCATAATGATTTTATAGAATACGGGCAAGTCACTGTAGTAGTGATTGTCACGGGCCATGGCCATTTCTGTCTTTTACCCTTAAAACTATTTTACTAGTTTATCAGACCCACGTTCCAACCAGCGTGATCCTCCTTGCAATCACCTCCTCCATCTCCAACAAAACCCGCATTAGCGGAAGCGCTGCTGAGCAAAACGTTGAGTGGACGTGAACATTGTGCGGACGTTGACAACATTGGAAGCGCCATCAGGCAAATATTAGACCACCTTGTAGTGGTGACCTACCCAGTGAGTCTTGATATCTTGCTGCTGAGCAGATCATCAAGCAGTGTGGAACGCCCCTGACGTTCACACTTGAGGTAAGCGTTGCTGAGGAGCAGCCGTTGCAACGAGCGGTCAAAGGAACAGATGAAACTCTGTCGTTGACGAATGACTGACCGTTGACTTTGCCTGGCAACATAGGCTGTGCCTTGCCGCAAAGGCTCACAAACGCTCCCTCCATTACGTGAGACGTTTCCCTAAAGGGCAAACCTTTGGTTTGCAATGGCGCGTGGTGTGCCAGCTCCATCGACCAGGGTTGCACGCTCCCGGGGAAGGGGGGCTACATCACAAGAGGAAGCGGAAGGACAGACTGCCAGGGATCAGGGGACCAGCAAAGCAGCCGTGGAAGGACCAATCGAGAAGGGGGATGAAGCTGAACAAGATGAAGAAGAAGACGATGACAACAGCCATAGTAGCAACAAAAGTTCAAGTTCCAGCAGGGAGCAAAGTCAAGACAAGGAATCAACAAAGCCACCTGCAAGGTCCAAGGGGCAACAAAGAGGAAGCCGAACAAGGATCCAGACAAAGGAAAGGAGGGGACTGCAGATGATATTCCCATCCCTCGTAAGATGAAAGCGCGTCGTATGGAACGCAAGCCCGGAGGGCACCCTACTCTTAGGGCTGGGGCTGGAAGCCGCACCAATTGTTCCGCTAGCGAGTCGGCTAGGTCGGCAGGGGACTTTGGCACCCCACAAAATAGGGAACGCCAGGCACATTTTGCTGCTGCATACAGGCTCTCGGTCTCTAGGATGTTCATTTCCCTAGGCCTGAGTGATGAGATCGTCGATGCGATTGTGGATGAGCAGGGCTATAATACCCCTCATGCCCTTAACCGCCTTGATAAGAAAG
>JALLPE010002861.1:0-17741 GCA_036940025.1 Conticribra weissflogii
AAACTTAAAACTTAAAACTTAAAACTTAAAACTTAAAACTTAAAACTTAAAACTTAAAACTTTTAAAACTTAAAACTTTAAAAACTTAAAACTAAAACTTAAAACTAAAACCAAAACTAAAACCAAAACTAAAACCAAAACAAAAACCAAAACCAAAACTAAAACTAAAACCAAAACTAAAACCAAAACTAAGACTTAAAAATATCAGAAGGAGCTAATTCAATTTTAAATTTGAGCTAGCAAAAATTTTATGAATGATAAAAAGAAATCATAAAAATTAAATTTATTGTGATAAGAAAATTTTGGGATTTATTGTCATTGAAGTAATCAACATCATCATATGATGAGAAAAATAATGATTATTGAAATTATTAATGTATTTATTTTTTTACTACATGAAATATTTGTATGTCTTTCAGGTTGCAGTCAAAATTAAATTGTTTTCCCTTAATAAAATGAATGAAAAAAAGTCGCGAAGGCGTGGGGTGTATTTTACTCAGTTTTCGTAGCTCGATTATCCATAGATATCTTTCTACTCAGACATGCTCTTTTTACGTGATGTTGTTAGTAAAAAAAAGTAGAACGTTCGTGAGTCACTTTCCACCCTCACAGCTACGATGATAGAAAGAATACCTCTTGAATTTAGATGGTATTCATAGTTTTTCCTATTCCACGTAAGTATTAATTTTGTATTGATTGCGATGATATCAGTACCGTTGATATGTATTATGAACTATAAAAGTAAAATTTGAAAATGTGTGATACTTTTTCTGTTGATTCTTTGCGTACCTTTGAGTTTCTACCTAGTTTTCTTTCCGAACTGTAAAGTATCTACCTAGGTAGAATACTATGATTAACATGAGAATGTTTTCAACAGTTAGACATCCCCCGACAGATAACAAATTTGCATATATTTTTTGTGTACGCGCAACTACCACTGTCTGGAAGAAAATGGATTAGGTATCTTTATTTGTTATGTTTTCACATAGGAATCAATTCGAAATCATCGCTAGTCCATTGTCCTTCTGTTAGATCTTGGCGGAAGATTTTGCTAACTTTTTGAGTTCCACCCCCTACCCGCCCACTAAAATCCGAAATAACTTAAAAATATGTACATTAGTTCTTTGTTATTGCTTCTTGAAAGCAGGTCATTAGCAAAATATTTTGTACCCATCGTTGACTGCTAACAAATTTGACGTTTGCGCGTCCACCATAGTAGAACAAATTATGAATATTGGCATGGTATTGTACCGTACCAAACTATCATATAACTCACGAATCATAATATAATAATAAAATATTTTTTACTGTAACACTAGGAAATGACAATCTTCACGGCCTTATTACTCCTCAGTATGGTATTGAAGCCGTATTAGATACTGTTTCTTATTTTACGAGATTAGCCACGGTACATATATGTAACATTATAATCACACAGATATTCACGAATCCGCAACTGAAGTGCGGTCATATCAACAGTAACAGAAATTCATACTTTCTATCGCCAAGAGTAGTACTGTTTGACATCATATTTGTTTGTACCTGGGGGGTCATCTACGACCTCAAATTCAAGATACTCAGGTCTCATCTGGCACACAACATAAAGCTCAGTAGCATAACACAGTATAAAAGTACGAGTGGGCTCTACAAATGACAGAATTTTACACAGTACTGCTACACAATGATATATCGATTTCAGTAAAATATAAGTTGTCTCTAGAGAGTCAACTTCTTCTGCCTAGTCCGTCCCAAGCTAATTTGCATAACTCTGATTGTTCCACATCAAGAGACCGCGATGTCCTCTCCGCCTGAATTTCTGAAGTCTCTCCTCGACGGGTCCTCTGACGCCTCCCTGCTTTGCCAGTCAAATGGCCTCGTATGGCATGCAAACGAGCCTGCTCGGATCATATTCAATCTTGATGAATTAAAGGGGGTCGCGATAGGCAAGTATCTTTCTTTTTTTGACTCTCGGAATAAAATTGAAAACCCGAGGCTGTCTTGGGACGACGTAACCAACGCGAAATCCTTCAAAAACGACCGCAAAAATACTGATGGTGTCTGCACGAATGCAAATGGAGATCGCTTTCCAGTAACCATCAGTATTGTCAGAATCCAGCAACACCATTCACTCACAGACAGCGGCCAAGCCACCTCGTCGGAAAATCAGGGAGAGTGTGGAGCATGCGACTACCTGTTTTGTCTCTATATTCAAAAAATCATACCAGCT
Organism: Conticribra weissflogii; assembly: GCA_036940025.1. NCBI lineage: Eukaryota > Bacillariophyta > Thalassiosirophyceae > Thalassiosirales > Thalassiosiraceae > Conticribra > Conticribra weissflogii. Next base: position 2,228 of record JALLPE010002861.1, read on the forward strand.
GTCTCGGTGCTATCGTCTCTAGAGGAAAAAATAGCTCGGCATTTAGTCACCCGAGATGCGATTCTTCGAGCCAGTGACCAAGTTCTCGTTGTGATAGATGCAGATGGAATTGTGAGAGAAGTGAGCTCTGGCCTAGCTGAAATGTTTGGGTACGAGGGCGAAAATCAAGTTTCAAACAAACACATAGATTTCTTATTTCAAGGAAAGGGCGACCAGTTTCTTGGCAAAGAATTATCTGCCATTGTGCAATTGGTAAACAAAAACGGAGTCCAGCTGGAGCTAAGAGTTATTTCTTCAATAATACCGCCCACCGAGGTGACTTCCAAGATAGGCACTGCCATAACAATCAAGTTGATTAGCAAAAAAGAAAAACCGCAATGCCAAAATAATGACGGAAACAACTCTATTGCTTCGGGCCAGCTGACAACGATAAATGCTACCGTTGGGATTTTAGACGCTTCATTTGATTCGCTTTTCGTGATGACAGAGCTCTGCACCATTGAAATGGTCAACAAAACATCATGCGATATGTTTGGGTGGACTGAGGAGGAATTTATAGGACAAAACATTCGTATGATCATGACTTCGGAAGTAGCCAAAAATCATGATGAATATGTGTCCAGATACCTTGAAACTGGGATCAAGAAAATGATGGGGACACAAAGAGAAGTGGTTGCTCAGCGGAAAGACGGGTCTACTTTCCCATGCGTCCTTGGGTTGTCCCAATGCAAGGAGTCTGGTCTGATTTGTGGTTTTATTCGAGACTTGACATCGGAGAAGCAGTCACAAGCTGTGATTCAAGAGAAGGAAAGGGAGTTGTTCAACAAGGAAACCCAGCTCATCAAAAAGCACACGGAGACAAAAACGATCTTGAACGGCTTGGTGAAGAACCAAAGCGTAGTTATGGGTATTTTGGATGCATCATTCCATTCTCTCTTTGTAATTGACAGTCACTGCATCATTCAGATGGTCAACAAAAAATCCTGTGAGGATTTTGGTTGGACTAAGGAAGAGTTTCTGGGGCGTAATATCAGCATGATAATGACCCCAGATGTGGCGGCCAACCACGACCAGTATATGAAGAACTATTTGTCCACTGGCATCAAGAAAATGATTGGAACTCAGAGACAAGTCACAGCTCGACGCAAGGATGGGTCTACTTTTCCGTGCACTTTGGGTCTTTCGGAGACACCTAATTGCGAATTGTACTGTGGTTTTATCCGAGATTTGACTCAGCAAAAGAAGTCGGAATCTGACATGCTCGAGAAGAACAAAGAGCTTATTCGAAACGAATCTCTAGTTCGCGGAATTCTCGAAGCATCATCACATGCTCTGTTTGTTATCGATGAGACATGCACTATTCAGATGGTGAATGATCAGTCATGCAAGGCTCTTGGTTGGACGAAGGAGGAATTTCTCGGCAACAATATCAACATGATTATGCCCCCTCACATTGCCATGAACCATGATCAATATATGAAGAACTACCTGACGACGGGCATAAAGAAGATGATTGGGACCCAACGGGAAGTCACGGCATGTCGCAAAGATGGGACAACGTTTCCATGCATGTTGGATTTGTCGGAGGCAAAAGGTTCCGGCTTGATTTGTGGTTTCATTCGTGACCTGACGACTCAGAAGGCTGCCGAAATGGAATTATTCAAGAAGAACAAGATTCTCCAAGAAAAGCAAGATATAATGGCGGGTATTTTAGATGCTTCCTTCCACGCCTTATTCGTGATTGACGATAAATGCATCATTCAGATGGTGAATGAAAAGTCTTGTGAAGTGTTTGGGTGGAGGAAGGATGAATTTATTGGGAATAATATCAACATGATCATGCCGTCTGATGTTGCGGTCCATCATGACCAGTACATGAAACAATACTTAGAGACTGGGATAAAACGCATGATAGGCACTCAAAGGGAAGTCACCGCGAGGCGTAAGGATGGGACAACATTTCCGTGTGTGCTGGGACTGTCAGAGACGCAGCAGTCTGGTATGATTTGTGGCTTCATCCGAGATTTGACTGAGGAGAAGGACCATGAAGCGAAAATAATAGAGAAACAGTTGGCGGCAGAGAAATTGTCCAACGATCTTCAGGCAAATCAAGGCATCATTATGGGCATTCTTGATGCCGCGTTCCACGCCCTGTTTGTCATTGACAGGAAGTGTATCATTCATATGGTGAACAGAAAGTCATGCGATATATTCGGTTGGACAAAAGAGGAGTTTATCGGCAACAACATTAAGATGATCATGCCAGCTCATATAGCTGCAAATCACGACGAGTACATGAACCAATACCTCAAGACAGGTATTCAAAAGATGATCGGAACACAACGCGAAGTGACTGCCTGCCGCAAGGACGGGACAACATTTCCATGTGTGTTAGGCCTGTCAGTAACTCCTCAATCTGGAATGATCTGTGGTTTTATCCGTGATTTGACGAAGGATAAGGCGGCACAAGCAGCTCTGATGACAAAGAATAGCGAGCTCCAAATGCATCAGAACCTCATTATGAGCATTCTAGATGCATCATTCCACGCACTCTTCGTGATCAACGAACAATGCATCATCCAGATGGTGAATGCGAAGTCTGTTGACGTCTTTGGATGGGCAAGAGAAGAATTCATCGGTCAAAACATCAAAATGATCATGCCTCCCGTGATCGCCGACAATCATGATGACTACGTGAAGCATTACTTGGACACTGGGATGAAGAAAATGATAGGGACACAGAGAGAAGTAACTGCTCAGCGAAAGGATGGTTCAACCTTTCCATGTAGGTTGGGTTTGTCTGAAACGAAGGAATCAGGATTGATTTGTGGCTTTATTCACGATTTGACAGAAGAGAAGGCCGCAGAGGCAGAAATATTAGCAAAGAAAAGGCTTGCAGAGAAAATTATCGACGCAGCGTTCGACTCTCTGTTCGTGATCAGTGAGCGGGGCATCATTGAAATGGTGAATAGAACCTCAACGACAGTTTTCGGTTGGTCGCAAGAAGAGTTCATCGGCCAGAACATCAGTATGATCATGCCTACTGACCACGCTGAAAATCACGATGGCTACTTGGAGCGCTATTTGAAGACAGGATTCAAAAAAATGATGGGAAAAGAGCGTGAAGTTGAAGCACGTCGTAAAGATGGTTCTACTTTTTCGTGCATTTTGGGAATGAGCGAGGTGGAGAATGGTGGTACAAAACAATTTGTTGGGTTTATAAAAGATGTCACAATCCAAAAGAGCTTACTCCTAGCTCAAGCGGAACGTGAGGCTTCGGATTCACTTCTCTTCAATATCCTGCCGGAACATATTGCCCGTCGTTTAAAACAAGACCCCAGTCACATAGCTGACCTGTACAATAATACAACGATTCTATTCGCTGATATCGTTGGTTTCACGGATCGGACCAGTGTAATGTCACCTCATGATGGTAAGTGAACAACGATAGAAATCACTGTAATTTGGAATCATCGTTTCATTTAGTGTCCGCTAAATTGTTTTCCTTTGCGACATTATTCAGTTGTGATGATGTTGAATGACATCTTTAGTCGGTTTGACTATTTGGTGGATGTCTACGATCTCAATAAAGTCAAGACGATCGGAGACTGTTATATGGTGACTTCAATCCCAACCGACGAGTTAGAGAACGATGGTTGTTCTAGAGTGTGCCGTTTCGCCTTGGACATGTTTAAGGCAGTTCGGTCCTTCAACAACACAGGACCTAGACACGGGCAGATCAATTTCCGCATCGGAATAGCCACTGGTCAAGTTGTGGCAGGTGTAGTTGGGACAAAAAGATTCTTGTTTGACATGTGGGGTGATGCAGTGAATGTGGCAGCAAGAATGGAGCAAAGCGGCCTCGCAGGTCAAATCCAAGTGACGAAAGAGGTAGTAGAAAGTGCTGGTCCTGAGTTCAATTTCGAGCGCCGAGGGTGAGTGTCATTTTGCGTTCACTGATCTTCAAAACAAAATCATGGTAATAACATTCATTTATTTTTTCGTTCGTTTTCCGTGAATTGTCATTACGATGAATTGATGAATACTCTCAGAACTTTAACCATTAAAGGGAAAGGTCCAATGGAAGTGTTTATTCTGAAGTCTGCGCAAGAACCGTCTGGTCGGCATAGCGAAGTTGATAGGCGCAAATCGAATTCAGCTCGGGCATTGCGTGCCTTTAGCATGCTCGACAATTATCACGAAGTTTAGTAGTTTTTATAGTTTTTACGCGTAAGTTCTACTGCAACAACTTTTCGACGTCGAAAATTTACCTACTAATATCTATGGACCAAATCTCTTGTCGTTCAAAGTGGGATTTTCAAAATTGTCGAAACCCAGTTAAATCATTTCTCTTTATCATTCGTATGTTGATTCGTCAAAGTTCAGGAATATGTATGTGTGTAATTTAGTACCAATATGATTTTGTCGCGGTAGATTTTCAAAGATGATAGATCTCTTTCGATGAGCCGTTATCCCTAGATCAATCACGAGTGGATTACAATAGATACATCAAACGAAAATTTTCAAAATTCAAACTAATAGGAATGTATCGCTGTATGGGTGAGGCATGATTCTACAATGGTCTACATTTCACGATTAAGCTATGTCTCCTCCGATATTGGTCCAGATTTGCCGTTGTCAATATTTGACGAGCTCTTCACGAAGAAGGCCACCCACGTTAATTTACATGGAAATCGACTTTCTTCTCTTGACATTCCGTCGACATGGAAACACCGCAGAAAAAACGGGACCTGTATTGAACACATTGTGGATTTGATATTATCTTCTAATTGTCTTCATGAAGGATATGCACTACCACACATTGCCCCTCCCAGAGATAGTTTGCTCCAGATAGCTCCTAGACTTCGTTGTCTGAACCTATCAGCCAATGATCTTACAGAAAAATCTCTCTCAAGGTTACTGAGGAATAGAAAAAATAATGTCGGGGAAGAAGTTGGGGCATTATCTAGCCTTCAAGAACTCGACATATCACACAATAAACTTTTACGACTTCCAATAGATTTGCACTCCATGCTTCCAAACCTTCGACGTTTGAATGCTTCAAGTAACAATATTAAGTCCCTTTCGTCAACCATTCAAGCGCTTCATCCGTATCGAGGTAAATTGGAGTGTGTACAGTTCAGCGATGCTAGAAACAGAAACGAACCGAGACCACGTGAAAATCCAATTTGCTACAGCAAATTCTACCGCGAAAAGCTTGTTTTCGTGTTGGGAGATAAGCTAAACCGTTTGGATTACGTGGTCGTCACTCGTAACGAAAGGGAGCAGATACGCATCGCATTGGAAAATGATATGGCCAACACCGATACAGTATTACCAATTGCGTCAATGCGACAGGGTTTTTGTAACAATACTACAACTCATCCTATCCCACATCCCCCTGGTCGTCTCGAGAATGGACTTAACTTGAGGGCTACGAATTCCAATCGCGGAGGCTATGATATTGCAAGTCGGCAAAAGCAGGAGAGAAACAATGAACGCGCTAAACCTTCAAACGGTCTTGAATTTGACGATCCATTTCCCGACGAATATGCTGTTGAGAATACGAATCTAGAGAAAAGCTCACAAGATCAGAAAAATCTCGAAGACGAAGTGGCTATTCTATCAGCAATGGTAGGAAATCAAGCACATCTTACTCAGGAACTTCTTCGGTATGCTTACAAAAGCAAAACAAAAGTGTCGGATACGAATATGGTCTCCATCCTCGGCAATAGAAACCAATGTGACTCTAACACAGCAAATGTGTTGCACATGAGTCGCAGTACCCAAACGATGTCAACAAGTAAAACCCGACAATTTTCCTGCACCGATCGTAATCTGGCGCTCCTGGTTTTGGTGATCAAGTTTGCATTCAGCCGAAGAGAAGAGACGATGAAAAGGATAAAGCAGCATCATGCCTTTTCTCTATGGAGCCTCTTAATGCACGTATCTAAATATAAAACTCAGCTCGATGACCAATTAGCAAGGTCTGAACACAAGTGGAGGAAGCATGCCAATCAACAGGTGCAAGCACAAATGGAACGAGAGAAGGATAAAATCGCTGCGGTCGAAGAGGAAAATCGATGCCTCCACCAAAAACTATCGCTGATATCAACAGAGATCGAAGATATGAAGACAAAAGTTGAAAGCGAAACAAGTGATAAATTATCAATATCACAGGGACTACAAAAAGAAAAGGCTGCTTTGAAGCGGGCCCATTTGGAGATGGAAACAAAACTAAGGAAGGATATAGATGAAAAAGATGATCAGGTGATGCAGTTAGTGGCGGAGAGGAATCGACTAAACCATGAAATAGGTAGAGTGAAAGGGGCATTGGACGACGAGAGGCAACGTGCTTGTCAAGAGTTGGATCAGTTAGCATCCATCAGAGATGCAAAACTCGAGGACATGAAGGCACAAATGCTCCAAAAAGATGTAAGGACTCTCTATATCATGTTATTCTTGATTTTTTGCCTTCAATATCATCCTACGACATCTTCAAATTGCTTTTGCAATTCAGGCAACATTAACAAAATTCAAATCTGCATACGAGCAAGCTATCTTGAAAGCAGCATCGGAAAAATCGACATGCGAAAAATTCATCATGAGCGAGCGGCAAGCCAAAGAATTGCTTCAAAATCAAACCCAGAAATTGTGCAAAGTGCAAAGCGAATTGGAGAAGGTCATCGTTGCCAAGTCGAAATTAGAATCATCAAATAGCAAATATGCCATTGAGCAAAATAATTTGAAAAGGGAGTTGGAAGCTTCAATGTTGAAAATTTCCAGTCTTTCAGACGAGGCGAAAAGACTTCAATCAATAGTGGAAGAGAACGAAAGCAAATTACGACTAAGTGAAAGTAGAATGAAATTTGTTACAGATGAAAGTGAAGAAATTCGCAAACAAAAATCACATTTGGAAGCCAAGTGCGGTCGTTTGCAAGAACACTTGGATCAAGTTACCGAAGACTTGCGGGAGGCGAAGCGATGTACAGTGCACAAAGATCGGTTGGAAGAGGAAATCACTAAACGCTCTCAAGTTGAGAGAGATTTTGTGAAATTTCGTCATTCGTCGCAGGAAAAAGAAGCACAGGAACGCGCAAGGACGAAGCAGTTACGCAAGGAAAACGCAACATTGAAACAAAACGCCAAGGAGCAAGAGAACTTGATAAAGTCGCTACGTCGGAAGTTACAATTCGTTGAGAATGAGCGTGAGTCGGAGAAAATGAATATGCTCAGAAGCCGTAAGTTGGAGCTTCAACAACTGTCGTCTGAAAGTGCACTTGAAATCGATAGTTTGAAGAAACGATTTGAGATGGAGTGTGAGTTCAGATATTGCCCATCGACATGAATCGTTTTGTTCCCATTTGTTGATCACTCGTGCGTCTTTCTTTGATTATCACGGACACTGACTAGCAATGAAGCGATCTGATGCAGAGAGAAAGGTTTCTGCCTTGGAAGCTCTGCAGAATGAGCAAAAGTCAAAGATGCAAAACGCTATAGAAGGATTGGCGAAGCAGTTTACAGGAAGTTGAGCCGTTTAATCGTATATTTATGCTTTTGTATCTTTCCTTGCAAGAAATTCATACCAGGAAACCCATGAATTGCTGTATCGTGGTCAATTGCACTTTTAATTAAGTTTGTACGAATTTTGTTTCATTAGCACATATTATTGTCACTTCCACCATACCCTCTCTGTACAACAACATAATAGTCATTTGACAAATCGAATCACCAAACCGCAGCCTGAAAAACACCGACGATCTCTGTCAAATATAAAAAAGCAATCATCCCAAAAGGCCGCCGAACAATCCCAAAACACCGACCAGAATCCCGAAAGGCAAAAACTGCGCTAAAAAGCCTCCAAACCCCAAAAATCTCGCTTTGAAAAATACCAAAAAGCACAGCTTTACCATATCCCAGTTCCTAATACCGTAGGCTCGAAATTCCATCGAGTTGAGAGCGTATGCCACGTGAGAATGGCAGTTGTCACAGAAAATGTTGTGCATACGGGTGCGATATTCGTCGTTCGCTTCTTTTACGGCTTTGTCCCATGTTTCGACTCCGCCTGATTCGATTGTGTTCGTTTTTGAATTTTAGTTAGTTAGTTAGTTTGTTTGTTATGTTGGCGCGGAATATTGGGAAATTTGGAGAATTACGGTGTATGTGGTTTTGGTTCCCAAAACAGACATTAATGAAGAGTACAGAAATTTTACGTGGAGTTATACTTTCACTCTGAATTTGGTGATATTGCTTATTTGTGTTGAATGAAAAGAAAATTCATTCTAAAAACAGTTGACTAAAAAAACTCACCGGGAAGAGAGCTTGTGTCGAATTTCAGCGCTCTTGTCGGACGGCCAAATGCCTGAAATTTTGGATTATTTCCGAAAGAACGTATTATTTTGCAGGAATAGTAAACGGTGAATCGCAAAACACACACACACACACACACAAACACACACACACACACACACACACACACAAAAACACACACAAACACATCNACACACACACACACACACACACACACACACACACACACACACACACACACACAAAAGCAAGCAAATTAACCCACCATTCTTCCTCGATCACCAACATAATAGGGACCTTGAAAATCGCACGCCACTCCGTCGGAGGTGGCAATACCCAAATGACCAATGAAGGGCAATATCCACGTTATGGGAGGAAGCGGCGACCAGAGCATGGCGAATGCCAGCGGATGTTGGTGTTGGTGTTGTGGTTGTAATTGTTGGCACACTTGATCGCTCATTATTATGATACAAACTTCGTCGTCGACGAGACGTCGAATTATTATTGCGTTTGTTTAATATATTTGGGGATTTCAAAATTGGGTTTGTACGAGATAGTAATAGTCGTTTGACCATGATGATGAAGATTTTATGGTTTACGTTGAAATGCCTTGGATGATCCTCTTTGTAGGTTATAATACCGTAATAGTAGATAATAATACCCCATATGAAAGAAAGGCTCAATATTGGCAATTCTAATAATAAATAAAAGTGAAGAAAAAGTGATCAAGAGACCAAAAAGAGAAAAGGAATAAAAGAACAAAAGATAAAAAGAATAAAAGAGAAAATGAGACAAAGAACAAAAGAGAGATAAATAATAAAAGAGAGATAAAGAGATAAAAAACCAAAGAGATAAAGAACAAAAGAGAGAACAAGATAGAGAGAAACGAAAAGAGAGATAAAGTTCGAAATAGAGAAAGAGAGAATGAGATGTGTACAATAACAACAAAAGAAATTCATAAGAGAGAGTGTTAGATGACTGCTACGATACAATACCGAGTAGTAGGAGAATTGAGAAAAAGGGTTGTAAAAGTACGTGTTGGAATGAAGATATTTGCCCTTGAGAACAAGATCAAAGCCCATTTTTATATCAGAAGATCCTAGAGGGCAAAAATCGGCGCCACGCGGAGGCATCCGAAGAAGAAAAAGTCGCCCGTCTTGAAGGTGATTGAGGTAGAATAGACACATATTCCTAAGCAGGATTTTTGAAGGTGTCGGGGGGAAGATGAATGACGAGCGATACCACACCACTGACGACGCCGCGACGACGGCCTCACAATAATACACAACATTATGCCTACTCTTTGTGCACAATATTTTTTACGACGCTTCGTTCATTTTCTAGGGCAAGAACTCCTCCATGTTGTGTGAAGAGTTGGAAATAAATTCAGCCGCGACAACATTGTAGACAGAGGAACATCATTGAACGGGGATATCAACCGAAACCAAATAGACAACCGAATAAAAAATATACGATAACATGAAATTACTGGGCCTTGCCGCGGTTTTCGCCGCCACCACGAGCACACTCGCCTTCTGCCCCTCCTCCCCGCTGCGACAACCGCTCACCGGCCAAACCCGCTCCCTCTCCCTCCAATCCTCCCTCACCGCCCTACCGTCCCTGCCCAACCCGTACAAAAACCTCCCTTGGGTCACGGAGCGAGAGCGCATCCGCCAAGAGCGCTCCATCACGCACGACAACGCCGCCTTGTTCCGCGAATTGGGACTGCCCGAAGATGCCACCTACGAGGAAGTCAAGGCGAAGACGGATCATTTGATCGATTTGGCGGAGGGAGATGTGAAGAAGAAGATTCGAGTGGAGGTGGCGAGGGATAAGATTTATGCCATGAGGTTGAAGGAGCGGGTCACGGGGGTGAAGAAGCCGGAAGGAGAGGTGCTCAGGATGAGTAAATTCGAGGATGGAACTCTGTGAGTTGGTTTCAAAGCGGATGCATCGAGGTCGTGGTTTTTTGTGTGTTTTTTTTTTTCTTGGTTCGGTTTTGATTTTGCACTCTTGCAATGATCTTGAGAATGAATTTGCAAGAGAGCCTCTTTTTGTCATGATTTTTCCTTCACATTATGCTCATTCGACACCGTGTTTCTACCTATCCCGATATGTGAACGATGCAACCGAAACAAACGCACCACAATAGACAAGAGCTCTCCGACGACGTCTCCGACATCATCAAACCCAAAAAAGATAGAGTTCCGATCACCCAACGACTCCCCCTCGTCCCCTACTTCCTCTCCATCATCAAACCTCCCGACGCCGCATGGCAAAAGCGCCAAATCACCATCTGGTCCCTCTCCACCCTCCTCTGCCTCTTCCTCCCATCCCTCACTGAATCGGCCCTTCGCATCAACTGGCTCCCCGCCGGTGGAATGATGGGATATCGCGGTATGAATATCGAATCCGGAGATGGGGGATATAATCCGTACAGGGGAAGGAGGAATAAGATTCATCAAGTGAAGGCCATGGGAATTGCGATCATGATTTGGGTCGCCGCGAGAGGAGTGGCGGAGAGCGTGGTCAGTCGGGTTCCGGCCATGGCGATGAGTCGGAGTGCGGAGTTTTTTAAGTTTTGCATCGTTCAGGCGGCGCTTGGGTTTAGTACCATGTGGATTCAGACTTACAAGGATGGAGAGGATACTAAGGATTTGATGATTTAGGATGTGGTTGGGGGTTACTTTGGATCTTTGGGTCGTGTTTATGATTGTTTCATATCAAGCTGAAATTGAATGGAATTTTGTTTCTTGTTGTGGAACTTTTCCGACTTGAAAGTAAATTGGATGCAGGTATCCTTTTTCGATGTGGCGAATTTGATCACACTGCCTTCTTTTGAAAGCTACAAGTAATTATTATCGTAATTATAATAAAAGATTCTTTAGGCTGACATAATACCTCAACGGTACTGTCAAAACTGATGGACCGTTAGTGGGTTATAGTTGATAAAGATCTCTTTTTACACTTTGTTGAGAAAAATCCTTGTTAGAAACGATGGGTAAGGGGGAAGTAAATATTCAGTGGGTGGCACCACTACGCATCATTTCCTTTTTGTCCCTTTCTGCAGCTGTGTTTATCATGTCATATTAGAGTGATTTGAGCAGAGCTACTCAATTTAATTTTTGCAAAAATAATGAAATGGACTAAGTGTAGGTTCCTTACAGATGGCATGGCAAATCCTCGATTTCTTTCTCCTTTGCTAGAGAGAGAACATGTTGAGAAAAACGAACACAAATAACAATACAAGCAACTTCAATTGATAACAGTTTCCTAAAAAAATCATCTTTAGAGTGTCACTCAAATGTTTGCTTTGGATTCAGCATATGAATTCCCCTATTATAGCCATCATCACAACATCATGATGTTTCATCTTTGGAGATTGTTGATCTGCAGGGGGTGAAATACTATGTATCTACTGTTAGTGTACTGGAAGAATGATCCATTTTGACCTCAAATTTATTAGGTACATGTATCTCATATCATATATTATATGTTTTTATTACTTGTTAATAACTTTCTTCTAGTTACAATTTCTCTAAATGTCATCCTGGACAACTCCAGAATAAGACTTTGATTTGGCTTAGTCATTGAGAGATAATCATTCATGATTTTTTGGCAAATCAGCCTCCTGTGCTCTATCTTTAACCCCACATCACCCAAGCTACTAATACACATGAATATCAAAAATGATTTATGATGTTCATCTGAAAGCATACTAAGATTGTTTATGATCATGCATGGATGATCATGATGATCATGATGATCATGATTGTTATTATGACCATGATGGTCATGATGATTATTATTATGATCATTATGATGATGATGATGATCATGATTGTAGCAAGATAGCAGTGTATGCTAACTTATCACAAGCTGTGTGTAACAGAATAATGAATAAGGAAATTCATTGCTCAACATATCATGGATTCATTGACTCAGGATCAACTAGACTCTTTCTCTTTCCAAATTTACCAATGATGAACAGATATTCTACAACAAATCTATCACACATCACCCTGTCACATATTTTCACATTGGCATCCACAAACATGTGTCTTGTGGACGTACCACAGCTACTTGTAAATGCACATATTGCCCATGTTGCTCCTGCTCTTTCACATTAATGTCTCATAAATTCAGTGATGCTGGTTCAGAGTAGAATGTGATGCCACCAATTGTTATGATTATTTCAAAAACCAAATCATCCTACAAGGGCAAATGATGAAAAGACAATATTTTTTATATTGCCTCTCCAAATTAATCCAACTCCCACTCTGCCAAGTGACAACAAAATTTTGATACTTCCAATTACCACAAAATCTAATAAAGACGATGTATGTTTTAATTTACCAATGATCAGAAAAGAGAAATTTTATTGATCTGTCTTTAACACCACTTGTATGTTGATGCAACAAGACTCAATCAAGTTCTACCATCAGTGTTGCTTTTCATCACCTGCATCAATATGGATCACAACCATCAACAATTACTACTTCTCTGAATTGCTACTGCTTACTGTCACTGGTGTCCAACAACACCTTCCAATACCACCAGCAAGAATCAAACAACATGTAAATCAACCACCACAAAACATGTTTTATGCAACAGAACCAAACACACTAGGACAATTCCTGGAAGTAAACACCCCCATTCCAAGGGCAACAAACCAGACACAGCCAACACAATCTTCTGTTGGGCAACCAAAACAGAAACAAAAAATAAAATTTTCTATATTAAATTGCCCAAATAATTTCCATATAGCTCCTATGAAGCTGACATATATGTATTTGTTGCACACAACCACATCTCTATCACAATCATTTTTTGCCCAATGCCAAATAGAGAGGCTACTATTGCCAATACCTTTCAAGACAGTTCTAACATTCTTGATTAGAAAAATTGAATGCCCCAATTTTGTTTCTTGGACAATAAACCATCAAACACCATGAAAAAGTTCCTTATCCATGAATCCATCAACTATCAGTTAGTTCCACCAAAAGACAAAAGAACATAGAGTTAATTCTGTAGAATGTGCAATTATCTATCAAAAATCTTTTCATCAGTGGTCATGCTCAATAGACCAAAATTTCTCTATACACCTATGGGAACAATTATTCTTCCTCAAGCTGAAGACTCACACAATAGGCTTTATATATCATGTGATGACCCATATGAATTCCTGCATGTAAAACACAACTTGAATGCCCAACCATGGGCACCACTTGGTTACAGAGCAATTTTTTGTTAACACTCACAATCATGCATATCATGGAGTCCAAGAGATACTGCTGCATAGTGCACTGGACCAATAAATGATCACTATCAATTTTACAGCATATATATTGATGGAAACCAAGAAGTATCAAATCTGCAAAGGTGTCATAATCTTACCAAAGTTCTGTACCATTCCAAAATTCCAACTATCAGATTAATTTACACACATGGCTGAAGAACTAAATTCTGAATCTATCAAACTGAACGAAGGGACAGTTCAATAACCCTCCAAATGTTCCCAAGAATAGTAACGACTGAGTCAAAAATTCAAGAATACAAATGATGCAAGAATTACAGGGATGAACACACCAACTGCACCTGCTTCACCCACTGCACTAACCAAATCATACTCACAAGGACCAACACCATGATGTAAATAACATGATAGAACCATAAACAACAAGAATGTAACAACAATCCAACTACACACACAACACCATCAAGCATACTATTTTTTCATCAAATGAACCGTGACAGTTACAGTGCCTACAACACTATATTATCACCCAAGTTGTTGGCAACAACCCTACAGCTATTGATTTCATACACAATGTCTTGTACTATTATCCACAGTACTACACTTGACATTACCACCATAGAAAAACTACATATCATCAATTGAATGTTTTGCAAACCATGTAATCCATCCTGAAAGAGGTGAAACCATTGCAAGTTTTGAAAATTTGGCAACTGACTCCTTGACAAAAAACATGGACAAAAGCAATATCCATAGAGTTGGTCATTGTTGCACAAGGCCACAATGCAACCAACACCCCAGGAACAAATAATTTTTTTCTTGACCATGATAAATCAACATACCCACAGATTTAAAAATGACATATGCATGTATCATAATGGATTATGGACCACAAACACCTGACCCAAACAGAGTAAGAATCACAGTTGGTATTTTGCAAACTGTCCACATGAAAAAAAACACAACCAACAGACCTTGTCACTGCGAAAAAACTTACAGCAATGTATATACCCACATTCAAAATATGACTGCACTAATTTAAAGCATTTTTAATTCAATACTCCAACAGAGTGCTTTGAATACATGCAAATGCCCATCAAACTCATGCGTCAATCATTCATTGATGAATATGACTTTTGACACAATGCAAAAGATTGATTTGTCTACATGGAAATTAGGAAAGATGGGTATTGACTACTGCAAGCTGGCATCTTTGCCAATTGATTGCCCTGGAAACAACCAAATATGGGTATAAAAATTTCACATAAACCAGGCCTATGGAAGCATAACTCATGACCAATCCAATTTGACTTTGGCATTAAAAATTTCAACAAAGGGAATGCAGAGCATCTACTACCTGCCCACAAAGCCATTACAAAGTAGAAATTGATTGGATTTGTGGACTATGATGTGGGAATACACTTGATTGCATTTACAAACACAGATGTATTGACATATCTATGCCAGGATACATCAAATAACAAATCCAAAATATGAACATGTTTGGAGCAGACCACAGAAAATTTTCCATACTCCATACCCAGCACCTAAAAAGAATTATAGAAAACCTGTCCAAGATCCATCTCAGAAGACACTACAAAGGAATTTTCCAAGGACAAGAAAAATTTGTCCAACAAGTTGTGGGAAGCATAGTATACCATGCCAGGTCTGTCAACATCACCCTGTTTATGGCACTCATTACTAGAGCTGCTGAACAATCCCAAGCCACAGAATGTACAATGGATGTGATTGAACACCTTCTGGAGTACTGCATGGTGTACTTGAATGCAAATATCAGGTATAAAAATCCAAAATTATACTTAAAATACACTGTAAAAAGCTAAGTCATAGGACACTTCTTTCTAGGTTGACTCCCCATGACAACTAACCCATAGAATTGTATGGACCAATATATATCTCGATTTGTAGCTGCCTCAGCTGCAGAAG
>JALLPE010002869.1:0-11028 GCA_036940025.1 Conticribra weissflogii
TGGTGAAAATTATTATATTGAAAATGTGTAATTTGGCGAATCTTCCCAAGCGTTGTTGTCGTAGAGTGCTACAAGGATTTTTAAGCTACCACGCTCTAGACCGGATTTCATATCGGACCATACCGTATTGTACCCCTAATCCAACGGTAGAGTCTCTGTACTCGTAATTTCATCATTGAATGGCATTCTAGAGTAAGCTGTCTCATACTTATTTGTGAAGTTAGTCGAGATCTTGCTCAAGATAAAGGTAATCAAAAGTACCTTTATATCCACCGGCATTTGTTTTATATTAGCAGCATGAACCTATAAACCCTTTCCAACTTCCTTGAAAATTAGAACTCACTTACTTGAACCAATCTCAACTAGCCAAGCTTCTTCACTTATGCAAAGTAACCATACAGAATGTACCTTGCTCATTGAAAAGGATGTTTCCACAAAATTTGTAAATAGCCTCCAAATTTGCCATGTTTTGTTTTTGACCACTCATAAAATTCAGCAGGTTTTCTACATATCAAATATCACTTATGAAAAAATAAACATATCCAATCTTTATCAACATAACAAATACATCATGTACTTAGGTAACATGACTAAGCTCAAGGGAGGGGAGAAGGGAGCCAAAAAACAGTAAGCTGTACAAGACTGAAAAGCATATCAAAGCAGATCAACCAAGTGCAGGGTGTGGACAAATAGGTTATCATTTTAATCATTTTGGTAGGTTTTTCCACATATGACATGTATGACAGAATAACAAGAACAAAATATTCATTGGGTTTTGGTGACAATGAAAATCCCACATTCACTAAATCATATTCAATAAATTGTAACTACCTTGTATGGTTGAAAAAGAGTCAAGGACTAGACAAGCAAAACATGAAGTAATGCTTAGGCAATGCAACTATGGTCAAAGAGGCAGGGGGGAAATGAGTCAACAAACTGCAAACCATATCAGGCTGAGAAGCATATCAAGCTACACTAACCCAGCATAGGGCATCATCAAATACAATACCATCATGTTTCATGATATATTTTTGCTGGTCTTTGGCACACATGGCATGTATGACAGATTCATCTGAAAAGGAACAGGAATAGTCAAAAATTTTACATTTGGTGACAATACAAATCCCATATTCACTAGATTTCAAATACATTGCATGATTGGAAAAGAGCCAAGGACTACAAGAGCAAAACATAAAACAATGCTTAGGCAACATGACTAAGGTCAGGGAAGGGATCCAACAGAAAGCAAACTACACCAGGCTGAAATGCATATCAAGCAAGACAAATCCATCACATGATATTATCAAATATAATTTCGATCGTTTTGACAGGTTTTTTACATATGGCAGGTATGACAGATTCATCTTAAGAGGAATGTTCATTGGCTTTTTATGATAATGCAAATCCCACATGTAATAAATCATGTATCATACATGATTGAAAAAGAGTCAAGGACTGGAAGAGCAAAATATGAAGCAATCCTTAGGCAAAATGACAAAGGCTAGAAAGGGAGGGAAGAGGGGAGCCAACAAACAACAAACCACATCAGGCTGAAAAGCATGACAAGCAACACTATCTCAGCACCAAATATATAATCAAGTTGATCATTTTCATGAAATGTATTATAGATTTATCTGATATACCAGGTCGTATACCAAACATGATTTTTGAATCAATGAAAACTCCTTAGTCGAAAATGTTAGTTATTATCATGTTGCTGGAATTATGGATATTACACAACATCAATGACATGTCAGTGACATGATGGCAAGAGGTTTCAAAGCACGAATCTTTAGGCCAAGAAATGCAAGTTCAAATGTGCATATTGATGTGCACATTATGTTCCTCATTTACTTTATCTCAATGATCCACTAAAAAGTGAAAAACGATCTAATTTCATAATAAGCAGTCCTCCTGTACATCTCACATACATGGAATGGTTATTTTACTTAGTCCTACATGCATGGAATAGCCATTGGACTCAGTTCCATTTTTTATTCATACATCTGACATTAACAGGTGTTTTGTGTTTGACTGATGTGTTATAAAATTTTGACAGTCACTACAACATCATTTTAAGACATTTCATCAACAAGTCTAAAATTTCCAACAAAAATAACTACTAATACTATACAGTCAACTCATTACCGTGTATTTGAATATGTTCAATACTTTGAAAATGACGTTTTTGGATTCTATACAGTTCATTACCTTTAAAACACAAACATGTGCTTCTTGTATGAATTGTACTCTCACCCAAGAGAAAACTGTCATCAAAAGTCCCTAACAACACTCACTTCGATCCTTGACTAACCATCTTGAATGCAGAAAGACCAAATCTTCATAAAACAAAGCCAATGCTTATATCCTTTACTGAAAGGAGATCAGCCCCACCTGTGCAACAATTACACTATGGAACCTCATCTGAGACAGGGTCTGTACATTATTGTGTGAGAAGGAAATGTTTGATCTTATTCTCATACATACCTTCAATTCAGGATTTATCATTGCTGAATTTTTCTTTAATCCTTCAGGTACAAATTTTCACCTACCTGGTAAAGTTGTATACAATTTTTTTCATCTTAAGCTATCGAATTATGGAAACAGAATCGATAGCTTTAAAACTCCTACTCAACACAAAATTTCACCATGATTTTCTGCGCATGAAAAGGGAGGATAGATATCAAAAATGATTATTTCCATTAATTTTTGCAATTATTATTTTCCATTGCTTTCACAGGCTGTCAAAGAACTTGATTGCATGCGTAACTGTCCAGCGGAAACTACTACAGTTGGAACCTATGCTTTTTTGCTCAACGGAATGGTAGAAGCAAACATGTCTCGTTTTCAGTGTCTTCCACCACAAGTTACAATAACTTTTCTTGTTTCTATCATAGGTTGCTCCAAATGTTTTTCGTTAGTCCTTACATATCATGAATAATCAGTGTTGCATTTCTCGCATTCACCTGGAGTTAACCCGTAACCCATCAGTCAAATCTTCGGCGTTGTTGGTTGATTTTCTTCTACCCGAGACCTCTTAGAGAGTACTGGTTCTGCCCACGAAAGTGATCATCCGTCTACCACTGTCCTCCAAGTTTCACATCGCTGGTGATCAACCTTCCAACTGCATGCATAGCGCTACCATCGAAATAATCCGATTGGCGGCTAAACCTCCATCGGCCATTATTGACTGCGACTTCCAGCGATCCTGTGAACTCTGCATTGGCGACATTTCATGAACACTTTACCGAAAGTGAACTTGGCTTAGCGTTTTCTATTTTTTTAATCACCGTATTTGTTGTTTCGTTGATTGCTTCGGATGAAGTGCTAGATCCTAGTTACAACTGTAATGAAACGGCGGAATCACTCAATTTCTTCTGTGAAATAGGAGGGATACCATCGCTCGAGAAATCACAAAAAGTATTTCCCTCATGGATCTGCGCGCTATTACCTGTGTCAGCTAAACTGAGACCGTCATGTTAGCGTGGTCGAAGATGAAAGTTTGAATGTTTTGATATTCATTTTGGCGATGAATTTTGTACTCGGCACAGTAGATCAATTTCCTTTCGATAGCGAAGATAAAAACTGGTGAGCTTCCCAGTATACATTTGTGTGAGCTTTCAGAATCGGATCCCATTCATCTCGTGGATAACCCCCGCCCATACAAATGACAAGAGGCGCTTTCATTCGGTGGGCAAACTCAAACACAATTTGATTGCGCCTAGAAATTCCCCCAGATGATATCGACAGACGACCCAATCTATCATCCTTGTGAATGTCGACTCCTGCTTGAAAGAATATAATATCAAATATTTTTCGTTTAGTAGTGGATTCAGATTCATCAATTTGGCAATCTTCTTTATCGAAGGGATGCTTTTCGATATTCTTGAGCCAGAATCTCAAGGTGGACAAATACGTTTCATCCCGACACCCAACAGGTAGATCTATATCCAAGTCAGACTGCTCCTTCTTCGAAAAGTAATTCGCTTTACATTGCATTGAAAATGTTTTCACTCTCTCCTCTCCTTGGAACAACACTGCGTTTCCATTTCCTTGATGGACATCCAAGTCTATGATTAGAATTCGGCGGATCACTGGGTTGCTGTGTCGATTTTGTTGTGTATGATTTTGAGATTCCTGAAGCAAAGTGGGGGCTGAATATTTCTGGAGAAGTACATTGGCAGCTACTGCTATGTCGGAAAAAATACAAAATCCTTCTCCATAGTCTTTGAAGGCGTGATGAGTTCCTCCCGCAACATGCGCCGACCAACAAAGGTGCATATTTTCATCCAAATGTTGATGTCGATTGGATTTCCTGTTATGGACGAGCTCATGTCGCTTACAATACTCTTCCCAAACCGAGAGCGCTGCCGCCACAGTCCCCCCAACAGAACTCAAAGTTCGATTCACGTGTTGAAGACTCCATGGAAACCCTATATTACGGTTCTCTACTCCCGTCATTTTTCCATCTAGATATCTTTGTACATAATGCTCATCGTGTGTTGTGATGAGTTGGTCCAATGTTGCGAGTGGCGAAACTCGAAATTCTTACATGAAAATGGTACATTTCGAGTCATGATTTGAATTTTAGAGAATGACATTCAATAATAGTTAGCACCATGATACCGGCCACTCACCGCAATTGACTCTACTTCGTTCGTCTTGCGACAATGCTTCGATTTTAGACTGCAACGCCTTGCGAACTTCTCGGTATTTTCCCATTGGAAATCGATGACCAGGAGGTAAATCAACCTCATAAACATCGTTGTAATAAATCGGAAAAAATGGAGTACCGATAAATTCCTTTTCCTCAGATTCAAAGTATGATGCTGAATTAAGTGAATGAATCAACGTTGTTGCAAATTTACTTCGCTGTAATGATGAGTTCCGAGTACGAAAAAAATACGCCGTGGGTGCAATGGATACGAAACAAAGGCCTCGACGAATCCCCATGCTCATGCAACTGTGATGTGCTGTAAACATCCTTGATCTCGTAGTTATGACTTGATTGAGAAGCGACATCAACACCATAATCATGCAAACGATATAAGATTTGTGGGGATGACATTTCATTAGCATTTGCCTCCGTCGGACAAGGATTATCATGGACAATGATTATCTACAGCAAATAATGATATCAAAATGTGGTTGGGCGGATTTTTTTCTTTTTTGTGAGAGATGCCGATTGTGCACTCTCTTGAAATTAAGTTTTTGACTGACTGAAGGTAGTACTAATAGTTCTCAAAGTCTTGACAAAATAATATTATTTATGAATTACATACCAACACCGCCAAAACCACCCACTGTAGTAATATAATGAAAATAACTCAATCTAGAGATGCATCAAGTAGATTGCAGTATGTTTTGATTCATGGGTCCATTGTCAGAAGTATTGATGCTCGAGTAACTTCACTTACTTTTCATTGTCATTTACGATTTGCTGGTGATATGCAAATTCCACTAAGTGTCAAGAACCTCACTGTCAAATTCCATCTCTATCACCTTTTTCATTTTTTCATAATCAGTCACAAGCATCTCAATCGCTTCCCTTGATCTCTAACACCTGCTTTGGGCCACCAAGTTGATGATTGGGAATGAATTCAATCTTACACCACTACATCCAAATACTTTGTCATGTAAAATTATTGTCATATTGTCTTAGTTCACTGGGATCCCTTGGTTATCCATTGAAAATGGCAGATAGTAGGTCAGCATTGTTGAGTTTTACATTGCACACACTGCCTTTTACTTCCAGTCCTCCTCATCTTCCACCTCATCAGGATGCCCCTCATCTAAAAATCTATAGGTTCAACAGCATGAGATCTTCTATCCCTCTCAACAACTATAGCTGTGGCTCCATCTACTTTGAAGGTGGATTATTTTTTCTCCTCTGTCTTGCTCTTTTATCAAGCAGTTACAAAAGCTGTTATTTTCTAGCAGCCACACACACAGTGCTTGAGTCATAAGCAGGCTTGTATTCAGGTATTCCCTGGTCTAATTCTTTGGTTGAATGGTGCCATTGGGTACACCAAGTGAGATGTGGGACCCATTTTCAAACATTTCTTTGCATTTCATCAGATTTTATTCTTCCTCGGAGAGCCTCCCTGGTCCATTGTCAGTCTATAATATCAGGGTCCCCTACAATTTTTGCTTTGTGATAGGTCACATACAGTTTATGGTTGAATATTTGGATAGCATGGATGGATTAATTGATTTCATAATACTAGAAACAATGTTTTACCAGTTCCTCATTTTAGTTGAATTGCAACAAATCAATCCTACTCTCTGATATCATCAGTACCATATTTACTCCTAACTCTTTGCAAATCTTTACACTAAGCAGGATCAATACAATAATTTGATTCACTTTTAGCTTTAGAGTCAATGATAAAGAGAAGGGTCAATGGTTCAATCAAGTTTTACAATATGCCCTGGTGATTAGATGATATCTCTTGATTGCTTGAATGCCAACTTGATGAATGGATGGATTGTGATACCAATGTTGTTGGACTCCATCCTTGACCATTGTGCCTAGTTTGTGTTTGTATTCAACAAAATTAATCCTCTATAAAATATCATCTTCATGTTTGAAGGTTACCTCAGATTTGACCCAACTTATGAATAAAATAAATAACAACAATGCAATAAAATTTTATGAGTAATAATGTGATAAAATACAATAGTCACAAATGTAAGCAAGCCCCTTTTTTATGAATCCAACATCTCTACAAAATGAAAGTGAACTCATCAAAAAATGGATCAATCAAATGCATACATTCCAAGCCAAGATTGCTTGTCCATTTATCCTGTCTCTTTCTGGATTTAACTGTGATTATTGTGGTACCAACCGTTTCTTCTTTAAACATTAGCAGTCCTCCATGACTAATTGGAGGATGTTTTGTGTTTTGCCATCATTATTGAAAGTGAACTCACACATTTTTTACTTGTCAACTAATGGTCATGCTTTGGGTGGTTGAAAGAAAATGATAACTCAGACAAGTACCGTTGTATTATACATCATATCTTCTGATTCCTGTATATGGAGTCAGATTTGTCTAAAACGACCCTGCAAAAGATTTTATTGAATTTGTCCAGGTGCAATGACTGAGGACTCATTTTGTGCATCAATACTTTTGAGAACTACTAGTACAACACCACATATTTTCTTGCCTGAAAGTTGAAGATTTTGACATCCTACACATACTTAGTAGAAATCATTCTAATGCCGGCATCTTCTGTCTGCATTGATCAATGACTATTTTGCCTGGAAGTCACAATTATAAACCCCAACTTTTCATGGGAACATTAATGAGCTTGGAAGAGTAGGCAAAAGGACAAGTTGAAGACCATTGCAATAGAACTATCATAGAAAACTATTGCCATACCAAGATGAGACATTACAAGTTTCTTTATGATGATGGTCTTTCAGCTCCTGGCAGTGGTAGATTTCAATATTGCATTGAATGTGGGCATTCACTTATCATCTCTTCAATGAAAGAATGAAATTGAGAGGGTAATTAATTTAATACATTCCACAAGTCAATTATACAGACAATATCAAGTCATGCAACCACAGTCTCATTTCCCAACCATTAAATTTGAGAAGAAAACTGATATTCAATTGACATATATTTTTCTCAAGTCAATCACATGGACAATTTAAGTCAGGCAACAAAGAAAATTTTCCATTAGATATAAAGGGGAAGTTGTCACTTGCAAGTATAATCAAAACAAGGATGTTGTTGTAGATCATGGAGCATGGGGGCAGTAAGTAATTATTCCTTAAATTTAAATAACCCATGAAGAATAGGGATACTTACAGAATCAGATAGCGATTGAGAGAGTTCAAAACTCCAAATCATATTATTCTTGATAGAGAACTATGGTACTCGGAAGATTCACCAGTGTTGTTGACATATCAAAACCTAACAAACGTCTCAAGCCAGTCTGAAAACTTTGGAGCATCAAAGATTGAGGCAAAATGATCAATATTCTATTATGTCTGGCTTAGAAATCAACAAACACAACACCTCTTTAACTCATTTGAAGAATTTGAGACTGCATCATAGTAAGATGAAAAATTCTCCACTTCTAAAGAAAGTTTCATTCTGAAATATACATGCCGTAGCTGTCCATTTTGGTTGGCCAAAACAATGATTTTATGGAAATTGGGTAAAACAATAGGATGTTGACAACAACTGCTGTGTCAATGTGTGATATTACATGGATCAGTGAGATGGCATTTCATTCATGCTGATAAGCAATGCTGGATGGAGTTGTGTATGGGACTTGTCAGTTGCCATTGATCATAATGATCACTTTTTTGGTAGACCTAAGCATGGTTGAGAAGGCATGGTATGCATTACACTTGCACTGTGTCATATTGCACCTAAAACATTCTTAGCAGAATACACGCAATTTCTTTAGTTTATTTTGTGTTTGATAATAAACAGTACTGCATCATAAATAAAAAAACTAATTCAGAATTATTTTTATTGTAAACCTTATCATTTAATAAATGTAAATCATTGTCATCAGTTTTTTTATTGCTAAAGTAAAAAGCCCCTTTATTTTAGTAATCTACAATATTTATGTCTCAATATTTTACAGGCTTGACCAACATCAGCAATGAAAATTTCAAATGACATAAGGAGCCTATCACTCAAGAGTACCTCAATACTGATAACTACTGTACAATGCAGAGTTGCCAGATTCTCCCCAAAAAGTTTCGACCTTTGAATCATAATAATTAGTTGACAGCAGGACTACTACCTATGCCTGGTCATGATATTGAAAAATAAACTTCGCTTAAATCTTCCGATCTCTTCGCTTAAAAAATTTTCGACCTTTTGCATTTCCTTCCATTGATTTTACAAGAAGTCAATGAACTTAATGGCATGTTTTATTGTCCAATGTTAACTATTCTACAGGAATCTTTTGATAGTTGCTCAAAGGAATGGTAGAAGCAAGTGTTCTATTTTCCATCCTTTCCATTGCAACGAACAATATTTTCTATTGTTTCTGAAATTTTGTTTACTCCTTACATTACTTTGGTATCTTTGCAAATAATATTTCTTATGACATGCATGGTATCATAATTTTCAGAGGATATCATGGGAGCTGAATAAATTTGATACATTTCATGTTTCTCTTCCTTGACATTGCTACTTTTACAATTTTTCCTATTCCTTCTTGTGAATCTCAAGAGAGACACATCTTCACAAGAGGACTTTCACAACTCAACACAACCATTGCAACTGTTGGGGTTGATGCAAGTCATCAATGATCACACTCCAATTCAAACAACAGATTCATGAACACCTCCCCATGTTGCAGTAATTTAATAACAAGCTTTTTGAACGCAAAATGAAAATACAATTCCATTATGGTATGACTACTATCAATTTGCTTTGAAAGCTTCTTCATAACAAGTGCAGTTGGATACTATATTCCCATACAACATAATGATGTTCTTTCTTGATAATACACTTCATATTCACATATGTTTATTGATCACTGGCATCTGGTGAATGATGATTGCAAAAAATTCAATTAAAAGCCTCATAAAGTATTTTGATGAAATTTGGTGTCTAAGTTCTGAATGTCAGTTGATTCTTTCTCAACAACCTTACAATGGATACAAATGAATATCAACATTGAGTGTCATTTGTAGTCCATTGTTTTGTTTGATGTTAGATTGTGCATTGATACATTATCAATATGTTTCAAAGAAAATGATATTGATGAAATCAGAGCAACATTTTAGGATGACGTTTTGTTCAATTGCATCATTTTCAGTATGGGTTGTAGAGTGCTATGCAAAAGTGACAGTATCACCACCAATTGTTGATGACATTGCCTGGGGATGCAGTGAAGGATATGCACACACAATATGAAGTGGGCACAATAGCTCAAGCTACTGCTTGTACGACAAAATGATCTCAAAAAATTGGATGATTGGAACACAATCATCATTTTCTATTCACTATCACTCTACAGTGAAAGTTCAAATCAAATTTTCTATCGCACCTTTTGTTGCATCTAACCTTCAAACTGTGACACAATTTCATTTGATGATTGCCCAGTCCAAGACAAAACCAAATGAAGTCAAAGTGACAAATCATCACGTTTTGAACACTTTTCTTCAAAAAATCCATTCTTCCAAACTGACTACTAGTCATCTACATTATTTGTATTATTGAGTGTATCCTCATATCAAACTTTATTTTCTTCATTGTATTGTAATTTTTTTAGTTTCAAGATGAATGTTCCAAAAAATGGACAGGATTTTGGTTGTAATGGATTTTTTGTTTGTTTTTTGTTTACAATTTGTATGACACTCTTATTGGTTGTCATTTTCTTTGATTGATCTACTTTAAAAAATTTCATTTCAATGTTATGTCTACAAATGTCCCAAATTTTAATTTTTTGTACAAGCATCCAACAATTCAAGGGTTTCTGCATTACTTCATCAAAAAATAAATAATTTCCTGAACAACAAAAATAGATTAAAAATAATCTCAATAATGAACAAATAATTAAAAGCAAGGACATAGTATTCTCCAATAAGATGAAAGCATAGTTAAGTTTGAGATATACAATGAATTGGCCTATTAGATATCTTGATATTAATCTGTAAAACAAGAAATAAAAGGACAGCATGAAAATTTATTGAAAAAAGAAATAGAATGTTATTACTACCAAAGGATTATCTCAGCATACACCTTACAGTTCTGTGCTCTGTCAATGATATTATTTAGTGGCTGATTCAAGTGTATCTTATTATGGAATGGGACAAATAGGAACTTCAATGTAAACGCAGCAAAAAAGGTCATTATCCCTTTACACACTATTGCATACTTTTGGTATGTGATAACAAAAAAAGCTATTTTTTTCATTCAGCACCAAAACAAGGCTTCAAACCCTGACCAACCCCATATGATCCTGAAAGCTGAGTTTGTAGGCTTCAATTTGATATCAGGTAGGTCTGATATGGTTTGATTGGTAAAGAGTTACCATTGCTCAAAC
>JALLPE010002877.1:0-13280 GCA_036940025.1 Conticribra weissflogii
CATCCGTCTGTCCGAGCTCGTCTAATACTAATACCGTTCCGCAGTATTCGATCTAATAATTTGTGCAAAGGAGAAAGAGGCTACTACAACAGATGGAGGAGCAAAATTGCGTCATTTGAAAATTTGTGCGCATAGCTGCATTTGGTACTTTTGTGATGCTCCCATTATTTACATAATATAATGTTGTGGTCCTTTGACACCATGTGTTTTCAGCTCAATCACTGCAACCTGTCCCTACAAACATTCAGCTGCATTTCCTGTTTGTATTTCCTCATGAGCAAAAAATGGTGTTTAGCTCCAATGTGCTGTGGCTTTCAGCTATAGGGCTAGTGTTTACAACAAAACGCAAAGGATGAAGAGAGGAGAACAACAGCAGTCAATTTATGTCCTATTTCATGGTACAAACCACACTGATTGCATTTCCTTTGCTCACCTCCTTGTGACTAATATGTGGTCATACAACCATTAACTTGCAACCTACATTATTTCAAAGCACTTCTTTTATAGACTGTTGACTAAATCCAAATTAAATAATCTGATATTACAGTGGATATGATTGCTAGGAAGGCCTTCAAAAGCAATGAACTTGTTAACAATATGATATTGCTCCATAATCCAAAATATTGACAAGAGCATAAAGAATATGAAGAAAGCCTGGGCTGCCACTCAAAAAGATCTTGAGGATCCAATAGCCCAAAATTTCTGGGGATCCATCATGGCCACACCTACCACCATCTGTCTGTGCTCCGTTCTTCCTAATACTACTCTTCTTGGTGGAAGAGAGTTGGGCCCACTCTTTGGGCTTGTAATGGCTGAGGAGCATCTTGAGATAGTGTCCCCTGTCGTCATTGGTCTTGAGGTTTCTGGGTGCACCTCTACCAATGCTAGCAACATTGAGTTTTTGGTTGACCTGCTGATGAAACACCTGATTCATCAAGTACTCAACTGTGGCATCAAAGTTGCCAGAGTACTGCTTGTTGTTGGTCTTGAGCAATAACTTGGTTTAAGCAAGCAAGGGGTTCATGATGCCATTGAGAAAGTAGTGGATATGGGCACTGGGGTCATAGACAACAAAATTTGTTTTCTTTTCTGGTACCAACATGGGCTGATAAGTGGTCTTATGATGTTCAAATAAGTGGCAAATGTGAATCCCCTTTGCGGCTCAATAACAGAGATTCTGAATAGTTTTCTCCAGCTGGGCAGCCAGCATGTCTTTCACCCCTGTACTGGGGAAGGTATTGTACAACTTCCTCCAGGCAGCACAAAACTCTGAGTGGATGTTGAATTCATTGACATAGACCTCAGCTTTGGTCCCCTGCACAGTGCGCTTTAATTCTTGAAAGCATTGCAAATTGTCTTCCACACTTGTGGGTATAGATTTTCAAGGAGGGCTCCATGTCTGGAGGGGAAATGTTTGACAACAAATCCAATGGTTTAATGATCAGGTAACGCTTGATCATCTGATCATCAAATGTCTCCGCACAGTCATTGGAGGGGCCTAGGCTTGTTGGGGGGGCAACGTGCTTGCTCATAAGGTAAGTGCATGGAGCACCATCAATCCCCCGGATCTGCCAAAAGTGCTCTTCAATAAGATCAGCGCTGGCAGCGCAGTTCTTAGGGTCCCATGCTGGCTGTGTATTATAGACCTTGTTGTTGTTGTGGGCATCTTCAATCTCCTGTTTGAGCCAGAGCTCCTTGAGGATCTCAAGGTTGACAAAACTGAGGTGGAACTTCTCCCCACAGTTATTCTGGTGCTTCAGAGCAAAGAACACAACTGTAATAATTTCCTGCAACCAAAGGGGAGCATTGATTCTGGTGTTCTGGGTTCCACCCTTTGTTATGCCAGGGTTGAGGATTGCAGACACAAGCTGTTCAATGCCCTTCTTGTCCAAGCAACTTAGGGCATGAGGGGTATTATCCCTGCTCATCCATGATGGCATTGGCAATGTCATTGGTCAGGCCCAGGGAAATAAACATCCTGGAGACTGAAGTTCTGTGTGCCTGAGCATACATGGCCTGGCGCTTGCAATTTCTGGGGGTGTCAATATTTCTTGCGGCTCTAGCCATCTGGCTGGCCAAATGTTCTGAGCAATGTTCATTGGTGGTCCCTTTACATGAACAACCACCCTTATCGCTTACCTTACAACACTCTTCCACATTATGTGGGGAGGATTCATCATTGTCTGCCAACCCCTCTTTCCCTTCATTGATGCCCTCGTTGCTTAAGTCTTGGGTCTTGGCAGGTGGCTTTATGGGTTCTTCCATCTCAGATTCTCCAGATGAGGTGGACTTGCTTGCTATGTCATCATCATTGCAATCCTTGTCTTTCTCACTCTCTTTGCTACCTTTCTCCTCTTCTCTCTTTTCTTCTTCTCTCTTGGCTCCTTCAGTCCCCCCCTGGGTGCAGCAGACCATCCTCCTGCTTCAATCTGGGATGCGTTACCCTTTATCTGAGTGCATGCCGTCCTGGCTGACAGGGCTTGCAGTGTACGTGCAATAGCAAATATCAGATTTGCGTCTCGGTGACTCTCATGTAACAGAGGGAGCGTTCATGAGCCCTTGTGGTAAGGCACAGCCTATGCTACCAGATGAGGTCAACGGTCAGTTGCTTGTCAATGACGGAGTCTATCCATTACTTAGCCGTGCAATGAGGTGATCGCTCCTCAGCAACAATTGCTAACAAGTGGGGACTCAGGGGTGACGCCCACTGCTCAAGACTTCTGTTGGCGACAGGGAATTGAGACTTACCTTGTGTGCACATCCGCACTAGGCAAGGAAGCTCTATCAGGTGTGATTGTCCGCCCTAGGCAGGAAAGTTCAGCTCAATGCGAAAGTCCGCTAAGTGGGAAAGCTATCTCCGCCAACTGGTGCTTCCACTTTGGCTGGAATTAAGGGTGGGAGATGAGAGTAGAGATTGCAACAGCAATTATGGTAGGCTGCGGGTCTGATAAACTAGATTGATTAGTAAAGCTAAAAGTTGGAAACGGCCATGGCCTGTGAAGATCACTATGAATGAGTGACTTGCCCATATTCTATAAAATTTATGAGCTACCTAGGACAAAGTGAGTATGGTGTTCTTGTCTTTTTTGTGATGTCTTGGATTGGTTTATTAGTACTGTCTGTTGTTTGCATGTTTGTGTGATCAACACTCTGACTAATGTTTAAGCCATCATCTGTCATTACCAATTATCACTTACCATCTGTTCTTGTCCACAATCTGTCCACAGCTCATTACTACTCCATCTGTTCTGCAGTATTTTACCTACTAATATTACAATGATTGGTAATAGTGGGAAACCAAAGTTAATTGTTTTCACTCGCTGGGAAAAACCAAGAAGGTATCAGTACTAGTTTTTTTAAATTAATACCTTTCTCTTTTTCAGTGTTTTTCTCCTATGTGTCATCCTAAATGTTCATAACCTTCAAAAGCAGCTCAAGTTCCATTATATGACGGTAAATATCTCAATTTTTGAGGTATTTTGGAAACAACTTATCATAGACCAATATTTGTACAGTTTCAGGTTGATCAAGAATTATTTGAAATTAATCATCATAGCTTTTTAGGCAATATTGTTTGTGATGTTGTGCCAAATGTATATCTAACTGGGTTTGGGTTGATATTGAGTATTGGTGCAGTTGAAGTGGGGGGGGGTGTTCTGCAACATCTCTGATTATTCAACCCTTGTTGTTATACACATTTGGAGCAGGATGTAGGACTGAGGTAAATAAAAAATTAAACATCCAATCATATCAACTTTTTCTCAGATCACCCATAATGCTGACATGATGCCAAAATAGCAATAGTAACAAATTATAATAAATGAGTACCTTAAAAGCATCAAATTTCACTGTATCCAATGAATTTGAGGCACAGCATCATCACTTACAATCCAATATTTCCTTTCTAAATTACCTGGTAGTGGTTCATTGTTAGTCAATGATGTTGCTATTAATTACAGCAGAAGTTGTGGCTGTGTTTGTTGCATATTAACCAATAAGAGAAGAACATACAAAAGGAACAAAGTAAGTCTAGAGTCTGGAAACTAAAAATCATCCAAACAAGATGTTACCATTATCAATGTAAAATAATGGCAATGTTTTCAATGTGAGTGTTTGTTTGTACCAAAGTTTCAATATCTTCTGTAAAATTTCTTGCAAAAAATTAGTTCACCCACATCCCACATCCCAATTCCTATTTCCCACTTCTCACATGTCAATATTAATCAAAGAGCACCTTTTGAGATTATTATAAAAGTGCTGGAATTGTACCATTACATGAATGCTTTATGCTTGTCAATGTATTTTTTCCTTCACATTATTAAAGATTACATAATTTGCTGTATGATGATGTGACTAAGTAGAGTCCAAAGCTCAATTTGGAGATCCGATGTCTAATCTGATTTAAAAATTCTCACTTTTTGACAATCTGTTTAGCTTGCATACAATGCAGACCATTAATGAAGAGCTGCTCCCAACAAAATTGAGTAGTAATCAGTAAACGCATGGTTGATGTGAATTTTTGGAAAGTCAACTTATGGATTCTTGCAAGAAATTCTCGTGTTTTTGCTCAACTAATATCAAAGAAACTAAAACAGCTAAGCAGGTAGCTCACACAAGGGCTGGCTATCTGTTAACATCGCCATAGAAACTACAATTGAAACTATCTAATAAGAAATACGGGCCATCTCAAAAGCGCTATGTGAAACCAAACTTTCCATCAAGCATTTTTACAATTATCAAGCCTTCGTTGTGGCAATTTGTACCTGTGGTTTCAGATTCAGATCTGATGGAATACAAGATACACAAATGAAAATACTAAATATCTCGTTCAAACCAAGGCATTTAGATGGACTCATCATAGTTTTAATGTCAGCGAGAGAAATAATGAGCAGTTTCAGTTGTTGAAAAGACTGATTTTACCTGCTTCAAACTCCCATTTGACTCTACTGTAGCCACTCTCCCATATAGATTCCTGGTTACCAAGCCACTCAGCATCATTGCAGGTTGTATTTTTGTCGTGACAACACAAACTGCAGCAATCGCATCGTATTTCCACAACATTACTGTCAGTCTCGGGATCGCTCGCGCAATCAGCAATGAAGTATTCTATTTTGTCTTTTCGTGAACATAAAACGTTTGCATTTCCTTCAAATTGATTGCTGTCGATTAAAAGTGTTTCTTGATTATGCAGCGCAACATAGTAGAGAGAATGAGTGCGTTTCTAAACAATATAATGTCATGTAAACAATAAACTCTCACCGAGGGATGTCAGTTGTCCAAAGCTCAAAGGTATCGTGCCGTTTAGATTGTTTTGATTCAGAATGAGGATCCATAAATTGACTAAACTACCCAAACTCTCGGGCAACGGTCCTTCCAATGAATTCTCGCCGAAATCCAAAAACATCAATTTGGACAAATCCGTGCCAATCCAATCGGGTATTAGTCCAGTCAAAGCTGAAGCTTTTAGCGATAGTTCTGTCAGTTTTGTCATGTTGCGTAACCATTCTGGTACTGGGCCGGCGGAAAAATCATTTCTGCCGAGGAAAAGATAACGCAGTTTTGGCAATTCTGCCAGTTCCGGCGGTATGTCTCCTGATAATTGATTTAAAGATAAATCCAAATGCGTCAAATTTTTCAATGCACTTATCCCCGGTGGTATTTGACCCGTAATGTTCATGGAATGAAGAGACAAATGTTCCAATTTACTATCCTTAGCATTGGCAATGGCCTCCGCTGGCAGTGGTCCATTCATCCGATGAT
The DNA here is from genome assembly GCA_036940025.1 of Conticribra weissflogii. NCBI lineage: Eukaryota > Bacillariophyta > Thalassiosirophyceae > Thalassiosirales > Thalassiosiraceae > Conticribra > Conticribra weissflogii. Next base: position 5,761 of record JALLPE010002877.1, read on the forward strand.
TGGAACTCATATCTAAAACCTTCAAGTCTGGAAACCCAAATAAATGAGCTGGAACCGATGATCCTCGAAAATCGTTGGCGCTTATGTCCAAATGCACCAATTGATCCAGCTCTTTCAAAAAGTTGTCGTCTATCGTGTCATTGAAGCGATTGTCCTCCAAGTAAAGGAATTTCAAATTTGTCAAATTTTGCAGTATTTCGACACTTCCGGAAAACTCATTATCGTCCAAAAGAAGTAATTCCAAATTTCCTAGTTTTGACATGCCCGATGGAAGTGTGCCGTACATGTCCGTGTTGGAAAGGGATAGGACGTTCAGATTTTTGAGTGCGGAAATGGATTCTGGGATAGTCCCGGTGATATTGGGGTTGTATTCTACTGAGAGTTCTGTGAGACTTGTCATCGTCGTGGCGAAGTTGATATCTCCCGATAAATAGTTTTGCTGTTATGTGGATGATCGTTTGTTGTGTGTAACCAGAAAATAGTAGAAGCATAAAAAATCGAAATGCTTGAGACATAGCACCATTTAAAGCAAGTGTTACTTACCTCCAACTGCAAAACCTCTAAATTATTGAGATTGGAAATCTCCTTCGGAATTTCCCCAGTCAACGCGTTGTATGCCAAAACCAAGATGTTCAAGTTTGCAAGAGACCCGTACTCGGAGGGAATCGTGCCCGTCACACCCATGTTGAGTTGGACGTGCAATTCTTTAAGGTAACGTAAAACTTTGAGTTCCGGGCAAAGTGTTCCGACCATGTTGTTCAACGCTGGAGTCGCGATGGAGTCGATTTTGTTAAAATGAGGTAAGTATTCGACAGCATACATTAAGGAATTTAGAATCATAAGATATAAAGCGGAAATGAATCTGAAATGAATTGGGATGAAAGAGCACAAAAAATAATTCCATAAAAGGAGGCGCAAGATACTCACGGGGCAAACTAACATGAGTTACAACCCACGGTTTCCCACCAACCAAATCTCCTTCCTCCTCTTCATCACTCAGATTGGGCTCCCCATCACAATTCACGCCAAACACATACTTTGTATTAGGATCGGATGCCATTCCCTCGATATCGAAAATATCAAACCACACGCATTCATGCCAAGAGCTCAAAAAACCTGTGGTAAAATTCCATTGTTCGTCTCCTCCTCCCGTAGAAAAGAAGAGGGTGGCAAGTGCGTAGCGTTGGAGGAAGGGATATTCGTGTTTGTCGTATTTCGGGGCAGAATTCGGGCGGTCTCCGTCAAAGAGACCGGAGGTTGTATCGGTTTTCGGTTTCGGAATGGGCAATGCCCGCCTGTCGAATGTGGATATCCAACGAGCGGCCCGTAATTGCGGTGAGTCCTTGACATCGTCCTTTGCGCCAAAGTCGTCCACGTCAATCTGGTCGATCCCACTGCTGCCATTTTTGCCACCACCGCCGCCCAAGCCAACCAGAACTTTCTCCTCCGTAACCCCACTTGAAATCAAATACTCCAAAGTCTGACGAAACCTCACTTGATTCTCCTCGTCTTTTAAGCCATTATTCCCTCCGCTCACCGGCGTGTTGTCTCCCCAGTCTCCCCACCCCGTATCGTAAGAATAATACCCCCCCGGTCTCGAATAAAATTTGACCGTCGCGACAATCAGACTCATCATCCACGTAGTGAACAATAGGATCATTTGGCATTGTTTGTATTGCTTCTGGGCGAGGAGCTGAGCTTCCGCTTCAGAGGAGGTCATGCGAGTTCGCGTTCGGGCGGAGTTGTGGCGGCGGGAGCGTTCTTCGTCGTCGGTGCCATCTCTTAGGTCGTCGTCGATGTCGGAGAGGCCGTCGGATAGAATGGTGTCGCCGTCCATGTCGGCTAGGGCCGGTGATGGTCGGAGCATGGTGTGATGATTGTCTCAATAGCTGCGTTCTCGAACGAATTCTAATATATTTTTTAGATGGAGTCATCGTATGCTAACATTCAAGCGAAAAGATGGGATAAAATAAAATTCTGCGTCCCCGCAATTCTGCGGCGCCCCGTGTCGTGGTCGTGGATAGGTTGGGATAGTACCATACCGGAGGTACCACTGTACCTACACATAATGTTCGAAGTAATAAACGTATTGAGATTGGGCGAAGTGAATGTAACAAAAAAAGTAAATACTACACTATTAGAGCAAACGATTTTCCCTATTTCCATTATTTTGTTTTAACATGCAAAAAATGTTTTATGGTACTGTACTACTCATGATAAGTTCGTGAGGAAGGCTCCCCAATTGGCCTCCTTCCAACACCTTTCAATGAATCCTTTTTTGCCACTCCTCCTAGTCAACAATGACGTATGCGTGCGTCACTGGGTCAAACGCGATACAATCCAAGAAAAACAGAAACGACGAAACCCCTTGAACAATGATGGTGACAAAAGCAGTAGTTGCCATCACCGCCGTCGTATCATCCACGCCTCATCCCCTCTCTCCTCACACTGCCTCCAACACCGCTCTCAAAATGTCCACTACCACCAACAGCATTCCCGATGCCGACAACGCCCATCGAGGAGGAAAAGGCATCATCTGCGCTGGCCTCAGCTGCCTCGACCTCCAACTCCTGGGATGTACCCAATCCGGAAGCGACGAGGCCATCGAAAGATACGATAAAGCCGTTCATTGCGCCGGCGGCTCGTCTTCCATGACCGGAACCACTCTGGCCTTATTGTTCCGAGAAAATACAAGTAGCTGTGACGACCGCCACGAGGACAACGGTGAGGAGCACGGAAGCAGAGTAGACGGCGATGAAAAAGTGCACATTCTCACCAAGATCGGTCCGGATCACGCGGGAAATACCCTTCTCGAATTTTATCGGAAGGCTGGAGCTTCCACGGAAATGATTCTCGTGGATTCAAAGGTACAAACGTCAATGGCCGTGTTGCCCGTATTTCGAAATGGGAAGCGGGGGTGTTTCGTTAATTTGGCTTGCAACGATGGCTTTTCTGCCGAGGAATTGTTGGGACGGTTGAAAAACCAATTTCATATGAATGGTAGTGTCATTTCCCCACCGAGGGCATTTCTGTTCGGATATCCGCATTTAATGCCCAAGATGCAAGGGGAGAACTTACGTTCCATGTTAGAACAGGTTCGTCAAATATATTCAAAAGATATCGAGAATGAAAATGAAATCACGTCGCATGATGATGGTCGTCATCGTGTCTTGGTGGGAGTGGATTTAAATGGAGTTGACGGATCTGATGCCAGTGCCGCACGAGAGGCATTATTCCCCGCCTTGAGCTCTATTGACGTTTTGCATTTGAACGAAGATGAGGCCAGGGTCCTGTCTTCCTCTTCTTCCCTGCAACGAGACGATTTAAACAACGAAAATGATGAAGGACATGCAGAAACAGAATCAGAAGTGGACGATGAATCACCAATCACACCCCAAATTCAATCCCAACTCCAATCCATGCACCGAAAAGGCTGTCCCATAATCCTTCTTTCCCTCGGATCCCAAGGATCCTACATCAGCATCACACCCGACCCGACTCGATTGGGGCAACTATCCCATTCTTCGTCGTGTGCGTCCCGATGGACACCAGGGATGCAGGTCCCTGTACCAGCGTATACGATTGGACATGGAGAAGTGAACGCTAATGGAGCAGGGGACGCACTGTTCGCCGGGTTTTGTTTGGTGGTTAGTTCTTGGGGAGAAGATGCCGTCAAACGATTGCACGGTGGCAGTAATGCGAAGGGAGACGATGGTAACAACGCGTGGGAGGTAACTCCTGAGATAGCCGGGGCCTTTGCTTCGCTGGTGGCGTGGCAGCGTTGTGACGCCAGGACGAGAGATGGGGAGGGAATGAAGAGTGCGTTTGAGTTGATGGAAATGATTCGGAATGGTGATTTCCCGGAAGTTTTGAAAAGATGAACGTAACTAAGTTCTTTAATTTTCTCAACAATAAAAGATGTCATCTACAATTGAATTTGGAATTACTCAAATGGAACGTTTTATGGATATTCTTCGGCATATGTTTTTGATCTTGACAATTTTTTCAATTCTTTTGTGGTCGCTAATTCATTCTACTGATGAAGGTGAAAACGTATTCCAATTTTTCTGGACAAGAAAGATAACAAAAGTAGAATATTATATGAAGCCTAAAATTTTATGTGAAAAATACTTTGATAAAATCTGATTTTTACTGATGCACATGAGAAAAAACAATTTTTGGACTTCAAAAGTGGGCATAGTTAGATAAGAGTTGTCGAACAAGCCTATAATGAAATAAGTTCAAACATGTGCTTGGAAACTAACTATTTGTCATTTCAATGTAGGTCTTGTAGAATCATGAAAAACAAAAAGTCACACTCTTCTCCATCCTGATCATATTACAAACCAGTGATTTCATCCAAGTAGTTGTGATGAACACAGTATTGAAAATTTTGGGCGACAAATGTCTTGGGGATATTTGGGTTGTCTTTGTCCAACTTATTGTCTGAATCTATAGTCTCAAATCCCTGGTTTAAATAACATTCCTTGTTTTTGAATGCTGTTGATATAAAGTTGTGCGTGGCTTTGGAAGAAGAGAAAATATAATAGGATGCAAAGCATCAACGATCCAAGATTTAATTCACAAAACATAGGGCCAGTAGCAATATACACTATTCCAGCCAGATCATCTTCATTTTCTTTGTACAAGTACTCAGAGATGAGGGAGGAAAAAATATCCAAATCTTCATCAATTTGGTACATGAAAACAACCATGTGTTGTCTTTTCTGCCATGATTTTGTTGATATCTTTGTGTTCTACATCATCAATGACAATACATTTGAGGAAATCATGCAACCTGTTTCTTAAATTTTCTTGCATCATCAACAAGTCCGGCCAATAGCCAAACACAAACTTTTCTGAAAAATGGTTCACAATCCAGGTGAATCTCAAGCAGAATCTAGAATATCTGACCACTTAATGAATTTACCATTGTCACCTGCATTTTTGAAATTATACACTGCATAGAACTACTTCCTCCCTTGCTCTTCATTTTGATAAACTCTTTCATTCAATAGAATTCCCCTTGGTGAATCTTGCTTGACCTGAGGAAAAAGTACAGATTTGTTTAATAGTGATTTCAATAATGCTTTCAAGAAACGCATTATTGATAGGGACGAAATCATGGAGAATTGTTCCTTCATCAAGGACCACTTTGTCTTTGTTCTGAAACCAATCTAAGGTTGTCTTTGAAATCCTATTGCTTGAATCATGCATCCTCTCTAACAATGCAGTATTGTCTTCTTTGACCTCTTTTGCATCTTGTTTTGACTATATTGGTTCTGATTTCAGATTTAATTTTCCTCTTAGTATTTTTGCTTCTTTCATCACCATCATCATCATTGTCTTTGCTGCCATGAAGGACATCATGCTTTGTCTTTTTCTTTGGCAGTTGCTTGACAGATTTGTTAGAATCTGTTTCAATGTCCCTTTCCCATTCATTCTCTTTGTCTCTATCAGTTGTTGTGGATTCTTGTTCTGAATCATCTGATTACATTTTCTCAAGTGATTTTTCATTTGATTTCACAGCTTCCACATTTTTGCCTGTCGATTTGGTTTTTGCAATAGTTCAAGTGTTCTTCAACTCCTCCAATTTGTCCTTGTCTGAATTTGATGTGGAATCTGTGTCATCACCTACATTTTTAGACTTGGTGTCAAGAATTGATTTGTTTTTCAAAATCCCTGCTTCTTTGTTTTTGCCTACTACTTCATTCTTCTGATCTGTTGCATTCTTGTTTCACTCTCCCCCTGTGTTTTCAACTTGGCTTCAACATAAAGTTTTTTCTTCAAATCACTTGCTTCTTCACTGATTTCTCATTCAGCTTTACTTTAACATCATCTATTCCTACAATATTACTCACTGGATTGGTCCTATTCATTTTTGACTCCTTCAACTTTTCTACTCTGGTTCCAATGGTGAATCCTCCTTATTGCTTAAATTTTTAAATCTATATTTCCAACTAATTTTTCACTAAATTTTCATTCTTTGTCATTTTTGTCCCCTGATTTTTGTTATCTTAATTGGTTTTGGTGTCATTCATTTCATCATATTCAACTTTAAATAATATTTTTTTGTTCAAATTTGTTGCTATTTTTCTTTTTTCTGTATTTCTTTTTTTGTACTTTTTTATACTTTCCTTTTCTTTTTTCTTTTTTTCTTTTTTTTTTTTTTTTTTTTTTTTTTNAATAGCTCATAAAATCCGAAACTGTGCTTATATCACATCTATTTTATCATTTCACTACTTTGTTAGCTTTTTGGCTATTTTGACATATCATATTCAGAGCAGTAAAAGAGGTTTATTAGACACATTAGTTTTGAATACAGTAATTCCAACCAAAAGTCCTTCCATGACCACCTCTCTTCCCTTACAGTCTTGTGAAAAAATGTCAAAAAAACTGTCACTATCATTTCAATGGCAATAGTCTGAGTCATTCATAACAGCAATTGTTTTGAATGCATCAATTGGCACCCCCCACCCCCTGCAACAAAACAGACTAGCCGTTGTTTCTAGGGGTAGGGGTGGCAGTTTAGCCAGTTGCAAGTTGCGATTGCTGCAGTGCAGCACTTATTGTGCAAAAACTAAAAATTTAATTTCTAATTTAATGCTTTGGCTAAAAAAATATTTTTTATTATAGATAAGTTTGTTCATTGAAAAATTGTAGTTTCACATCCCTGAAATGCCATGATGATGCCATCTAAATTAGTTGATGCAATATTTGGTTATGTTTTTTCAATCTGTGTTAGAAAAAGATAATGTAGATGTAGGAAACAAAATATTTAAATAAAACTTTTATTTCATATTTCAAATATTTAAATGATTGAGAGTGGTCATGATAATTTGTTTAATGATTTAATTGTTTTCACAATTTTTTAGTTTGTTTTTAATTTTTAAATAATGATGTAGTTTGACACATCACAACAACATTATCATTAAATTAGTCTTTTGTCAAACCACTATGACACACCCTATGACACGTCCTTCTGATGCATAATGATGCATGATGATGATGTGACAGTGATGTTATGTACTTTTTGAAAATATCACATCAAACAGCACTTCCAACTAATGATGGCTTTTTGTGGCAAATGTAATACCTGGAGTGGTGCTCCCAATGCTCACACCACTGGCTTTAATAATGCATCCCTCTTAGCTGTGACCAAAAGCTGCGTCCCTAGCATTCATCTATTCTGCCATCATTTTTCCTCCAACAACAAGGACATTGGAAGTTTGGCTCCTGTTTTGAATACAACATCTACAAATCCAGCAAGAGAAATCATGCAAACAATGATCTTATTCAAATCTCCAAGTCAATGGCTTCTCAAGTTCTTTTTACTTTTCAGACTTCCAATCCTGATGCAGATGATGCAGCCCTTGCAGGTGTTCTTAGTGAAGCATTAGGGTTAAACTTGTAAAGTGTAGCATGTCTGGTTGCTGTGTACCCTTTCTTCCACACCCAGACCTTCCTTGTTTCTTGTTTCTTGTTTCTTGTTTCTTGTTTCTTGTTTCTTGTTTCTTGTT